>JACXGI010016685.1:0-15488 GCA_016801175.1 Esox masquinongy
ATGACTAGCGACTACCTCTCCTTGGGGCTAGCGTTAGCGGCTGTATGACTAGCGACTACCTCTCCTTGGGGCTAGCGTTAGCTGCTGTATGACTAGCGACTACCTCTCCTTGGGCTTCCTTGGGAGTTAACATCTGAGTGCTTTGATGTAGGAATTATATAACAAATATGATACACACAGTAATACATGCACACACACTCAATGATACACACACACACACACACACACACAGATACACATGCACACACAAACACAAGAATGTATAAACACAAGCAGGCATCATGAATTGTCTTCACTAGAGGTCCATCAGATTAGGTGGAGGTCAGCTAGTGCATATTGATTCCAAAAGCCCACCAAGCAGCAAATGTATCCTTTTCATCTCCAAGCATGCCTCACCCACACACACACACTCTCTCTCTCTTTCTCTCTCTCTCTCTCTCTCTTTCTTGAATAAACTAACTGAGGGAAAGGTTCATAGCAGGGATTTCTGCGGAAGAATAAAAAAATGAATCTGAATCGGCTGGATTTAATAAAAATAAATAAATAATAATATTCACTAATCTCCATACATAAGTACATGTTTTATGGATGCACTATTCATTATCTATCTCTTCAAAACAAGGTGTCAGCCCCTCCCTCAACTGGAACAATGAAACAGAATTGTCAGGTTATTGACCTTGCCCAAAGCTGACCGCGACTCCAACACACACACTCACACATACATACACACCCCACCCTTTCCTAAATCCTGCCCCTGTTCTCACGTTTACTGAATGATACATTTTAATTAAGCTTCTTTACGACCCATAATACAGTATTGGTGTTTTCATGGCATGGTCATTTTGTGTTTTGGCATTGTGGCATTGTCATTCAATATTGCCAGTGTCGTGGTGTTGTCATATGTCATTGGCATTTTTGCCCGGGCTTTTCTTTTTTATAACCCAATAACGCCCACACATTATATCCTGCTATTCTCCTTCCTCTCCAGCTTCAACATGAACAGGAAGGCATGACTCACCAACTACACACAAACTCTTCTGTAATTCTCCTTCCTCTCCAGCTTCAACATGAAAAGGAAGGCATGACTCACCACCTACACACACTTCTGTAATTCTACTTCCTATCCAGCTTCAGCATGAACAGGAAGGCATGACTCACCAACTACACACACAAACTCTTCTCTTATTCTTCTTCCTCTCCAGCTTCGACATGAAGAGGAAGGTTTGACGCCCAACGTACCCACACACACTCCAGTTTCCACATGTCAAGGTAGTCAGAGAATAGTAGATGATGGTGATGGAGGACAAGTCAAGGAGACAGGCTTATCTTAATGGTGTGGGATGTCTCTTACCATCTGCAAGGTAACCATTAAGGTGATGCCTCAGTAGCTTTGGGCGCCAGAATGCTCACCGCAGAAATTTACAAAGAGTAGCCAGTTGTCCTAAGTACGAGTCCTCCACTCTGCAGTATTTGTCTTCGTAATGTTCTCAATAACAAATTTTTGTAGAGCTTTATTGGACAGCAATTCCCGTGGTACACATGTACATGATATATTCTAACAACCACCGTTTATATGCAATTGAATGTTGTTTGAGGTTTACTTTCTATTCCCTTGTATATTGTGTTTATTTTGTATTTATGTTTTACATTATTGATGCTAGTATGTGTGTTGTCTTGTCCTCTTGAATGCCTTTGACCAGGTCTTGATTTTTTATGAGATTTGGTTCTCGAATGACTTACTTTGTTTAAAAGAATAGTTAATAAGCATACAAAACAACTATAAAAATTGTTAGCTGCATATCAAAAACCTTTCCGGAATACCATTAACAGTCTGTGATCATGTTAAAAAAATCCATTAATAATATCAAGGTTTTACCAGCAACAATATTCACAGAATGTATTGACTCAGTTGGCTGTCATTACACACTCAGCCATCAGGGAAGATCAATCCAATTGGCTATTAAACAGCCATGACCTGTGCTGCCACTTCTTTTTTACTTCTTCCTCTCATTCTCTCCTTTTCTCTCTGTCTCTGGCTCCTAATGAAAGAAATAATCCATCATGTTTGTTTAAATTTCCATGGCTGAACTTTGGTTCAAACCTGCTCCTAATCCTATGCAATAAACAAACATTTGTATAGAGTTGGACCTATATGTCCAGGGGACCAAGACAACATTCTGACATCCATCAGACCAAGACACAACCACCTGATGTCCAGGGGACCAAAACACAACATTCTGACATCCAGGGGACCAAAACACAATCTCCTGACGTCCAGGGGACCAAAACACAATCTCCTGACGTCCAGGGGACCAAAACACAACATTCTGACATCCAGGGGACCAAAACACAATCTCATGACGTCCAGGGGACCAAAACACAATCTCCTGACGTTCAGGGGACCAAAACACAATCTCCTGACGTCCAGGGGACCAAAACACAACCACCTGATGTGCAGGGTGAACAGGACAATCAATTCCGACATCCAGGGGACCAAAACACAACCTTCTGACAACCAGGGGACCAAAGCACATGGCCTATCTTTGGTTCAAGTCTGCTCCTAATGGGTGAACAGGACACACAATTCTGACAACCAGGGGACCAAGACACAACCGTCTGATATCCAGGGAACAAAAACACAATCTCCTGACATACATGCAAAGAAATAACCTTCTGACTTCCGGGGACCAAGACAGAACCTTCCGACGTTCAGGGATATTGTTGTTTACAGGCCTGTATGCTATTGGCTTCTCCTTCCCACTCATGCTGCAGAACTTTAGCAGGCCAGCTGAGGGATGTCGATCCAACTCTCTGTCAGCTTGCGATGGAGTGTGTTCAAAACAGCACTCTATATAGAGTGCTAATCTAGTGCACTCCTTGTCAGAAGAGGTGCGCAATATAGGGAATAGGCTACCATTTGAATCGCAAATAAAGCCAAGTGTTGTGCCAAACCTGGCACTGAACAATAAACTCCCTGGCTGTTTCCCATGCCACCTGTGAGGAAAAAAGACAAACAAAATGTGTGGATTAAAAATAGCTAAAGCGATCAATTTAAGAGAAATTACACAGCAAAAAAATATATATTTTACACAATTTTGATGCGTTTATTTGGAAAGCCCTACAGGTTGACATAAACTGATTGACAGTTTAATTAGTCCTCCTCACAGTTCAACCTCCTCACAAGGAGTGGGCAGGGCTTCTTCCTGTTGCCATGGCATCCATCTGTCTACTGCTTCCAGCTTCCAGAGGTATTTTTCAATTTGGCCGTGAAGTGTTGTGGACCGGAGCGAAGCGGCAACCTCCACAGTGTTTATTACCTGAATGGCTGAGCGGGGGTCATTGCGATGCCGGGGATGATGTCACAGATGCAGAGCATGCTGGGTCCTTGGTTCTTTGGCTGTGTTTGCTTTTGCTCGTTCCCTTTTCAGGACCAAAACTCCCAAAATGTTTTGTAGATACATGACAACATGAAACACACACAGCCGCGGCCGCCTGGGAGGGAGTAGGGCAGAATGTCCACCTCATCCACAACATCATGGGAGAGAGTAGGGCAGAATGTCCACCTCATCCACAACATCATGGGAGGGAGTAGGGCAGAATGTCCACCTCATCCACAACATCATGGGAGGGAGTAGGGCAGAATGTCCACCTCATCCACAACATCATGGGAGGGAGTAGGGCAGAATGTCCACCTCATCCACAACATCATGGGAGAGAGTAGGGCAGAATGCTGGCCAGGGTAACGGAACGTCACTCAGGTTTGTGCATCAACATAAACATGTTTTATATCTGATTTATGAAAACACTTCTGAAAGGTTAGCACAGTTTTGGGAGCGGTCAAGTTGCAGTGGGCATAGATCACTCCGTTTAAGCACACAAGCCTCCCTCTGCTTCTCTGTTGCACACCAATACAAATGGAAACAACCTGTAAACTGCAGTACATTGTCTCCCTCGGCAACTCTCCCTCTCGTAGTCAAATTAAGTTTAGAAAGATGAAACGGAGATGAAGTGTGCATAGACCTCCTGGCAGTTGGGCAAAACAAAATGGTGTTTCAAATCCACTTATTCCACTGATACACTACTTTACCCCGGCTCAACATACAAACGCCATTGAAGTGGCACCTCATTCGTGTTCACCCTTTTATGTACTCTGTGCTCCTGCATTATCATCCCGGGTGTTGATCTTGGATATTTTTTTTCTTCATTGTTTATTCAAACGTTACCTTTCGTGGCATTTATGTGAACCGCCAACAAACTGTTGTCATGAAACCCTGAGAAAACAAAGTCTAGGGGTTTTGAAGCACACCACACAGCTACAGGCAAGATATACATTGTCACCATAAACACTGTCTGTGTCCCAAATGGCGCCCTATTTTATAGCTAGTGACTTCAGTGAGGGACGGCAGTTGGAGAACAACACTGCAGCATTGCGCATGTTGAATCATGGAGATCTGAAACTGTGTGAAGAGAAACTGTTACATATTGAACGATATGATGTGAATCCATGACATCTGAAACAGACTGATGTGATTTGAAACAGTGTGATATGACGTGAAAGAGGGCGATATTATCGGAACCGGTGTGATGGGAAACTGTGACATTGTCTGAAAAAGTGAATACGAGAGGAAAAATGAGAAAGGAAGAAAGCAAGAATGAGAGGGGATGAGAGGGGATGAGAGGGGATGAGAGGGGATGAGAGGGAGGGTGAAAGAGAAATGACAAGCGGGGTGATGAGGGAGGGAGCAGAAGAGATCATTAAGGAAAGAGGAACAGATCGTGTGATAGAGAAAACATTGATAAAAGGAAAGAGAGGGAAATAAGAGAGCGAGTGAATGAGAGAGCCACAGAGAGAGAGAGAGAGAGAGAGAGTGGGTGAGAGAGCCTGTGATAGAGTGAGAGAGCCCTAGACAAGAGAGTGAGAGAGCAATAGAGAGAAAGACATAGGGAGTGAGATCCAAAGAGAGACATAGCAAGAGAAAGACATAGAGAGACATAGAGACAGAAAGACAGAGAGAGAGTGTGAATGAGAGAGCGATAGACAGAGAGCCATAGAGAGGGAGAGACAGAGAAAGACATAGAGAGCGACAGAAAGAGTGACATAGAGAGGGAGAGACATACTGTAGAGAGAGAGAGAGACATAGAGAATGACAGAAAGAGAGACAGAGAGGGAGAGACATACTGTAGAGAGAGAGACATAGAGAGCGACAGAAATAGCACCATAGAAGGAGTGATGATTTGAGGCCAGTTAACCATTCTGTGTTCCCCTGATGAACTGTGGTGTTATTATCCCATCATGCCGCAGAACACAGACTGCTTACCATTAGTAATTGCCTCCTTGGGACGAGATGGGGGGCGTATAATAGGTGAATCACTGTTGACTGTTATACCAAGGGTGGCCATTCATTATTTAAGAGAAAGAAAACTGCATATCATTCATTGTTGTTCCACCCTCTCTGAAAAGCCACACAAAATGTTAAACTTTTCTATAGACACCAGGGAGGATGTAGTTGGTATTTGCACCAGGGAAGATGTAGTTGGTATTTGCACCAGGGAGGATGTAGTTGGTATTTGCACCAGGGAGGATGTAGTTGGTATTTGCACCAGGGAGGATGTAGTTGGTATTTGCACCAGGGAGGATGTAATAGGCATTTGCACCAGGGAAGATGTAGTTGGTATTTGCACCATGGAGGATGTAGTTGGTATTCACACCAAGGAGGATGTAGTTGGCAGGCACAGCCAAAGGGCATTAGCATGTTCAACATCCCTTACATTTTATTAGCATAGCATAAACATGCTCAGATTTCCTGCAAACTTCAATACACAAAAAAGTTACTTATCAACCAAACAAAACCTCAAAGGACTGCTTCTACGGAAGTTGATTTAGACCTCCAAGTTCTCAGAGGGACATGACAACCACACAAGCCCCAGATTAAGTTGCTTGGCTTGGGGCAGAGGGTCTGTCAGAAGGGGCTCCCCTGTGATAATAACATCTAACACCATGCTCCACACAGTCATATTGACAAGCAGCCCTGCTGACCCAATACACTGACAGAGCAAACATACCTCCGCTCTGCACCTTTTCAGTCCCGCCATCCTGCCCCATCCCTTGTTCACACAGAGGATGCCCCTGCATCCCAAATGGCACCCTACAAGGTGAACTACTTTAAACCAGAGCCCGATGGTAAGCACACTACACAAGGAATAGGATGCCATTTGGGAGGTTGGCAGAACCACCGGTGTAGGGTGGAAAGCAGAGGGAAGATTTCACACAATATTAGTCCAGGCCAAGGCCTGCCCACCGGGGGGATTTGGTGGGTAAACCTGCCTCACAATCTCCTTCTCCTTGCTTCCTCCCACCCTCAACACTTCTCCCTCCCGCCTCATTGAACGCTGTGCTCATTTAGGACATCACCTCTGGACAGGCTTAACTGGAGTGGACTGACCCAGAACAGATGACCATGGGTTTCTTTAAAGAAGAATGCAAGGGTGGAGAGATAAGGGGAAAGGGAGGAAGAAAGGGAGGTGAGGGAGGAAAGAGATACGAGAGAGAAAGGAGGGCAATGAGAAATAGAGAAGACCGAGAGCCAAGCCGTGAGCGGGAGAGCGATGAAATGAGAGGAGAGCTCAGAGGAGAGAAGTAGGGAGAGGGAAGAGAGGAGAGAAAAGAAAAAGGGAACACGTAGAGAGAGAAGGAGTGAATACAGAGCTAATAGGGGAGAGAGGGAGGAGAGTAGAGAGGGAGTAGAGAATTAGAGGAGAGAGGGAGGATGTAGAGAAAGGAGAAAGGGGTGAGAGGAAAGAGGGAATACAGAGCCAGGGAGCTAGGGAGGGAGGGAGAATAGAAAGGAAAGAAGTAGGGAGTGTGGGGGGGAGTGTAAAGCTTTCTGTGGGTGGGTCATGTCACAAAAAATAGATCCAGGCTAAAATGACTGGAGTGAATAGAATACTAGTATTAGAATGGTATTGAATAGAAAGAATAGGACATGACAAAATATAATAAAGTATACATGAAAGAATAATACAAAACACAATAGCATATGATAGAAAATGAGATAAAGAAATATGATGTTGAATCATATTTCTTTATCTCATTTGTTGAATTAAAAATGATATAATAATAGTAGAAGTTTAAATTAATATTGCCCATTAGGACGCGTTGTCAAGACTAAAGTGATGATTTACAGGTATGTAGTTACACAAATACAATAGTAATGAAAGTAATTTACCAAAAAGTAAATATCCCAGTAATTTATGGATCATATAATTCCCCAAGAATGTTACAACTAGGCCAATGCTACATCAGTTTCAGGCTAATCCTTGGAATCTGACTTTTAGACCCTGGCGATTTGTCTCGTGAATAAATCTGAAACTGTTGCACACATACCAGCGCAGCAGCAGGGGTCAGAAGGGTCACGATTTGACAATGAGAACAAGAGCTCACTACTCTTGGATGCTCCCCTAATCTCTTGCCCAATCAGCTACTATAATCTTCACTAATGGTCCAATCAAGGATGGAGGATAAAGTCAATACTGCTCCATAATAAGATGCTGTATTCAGGACCACAGTGTCGGTTTGTCTGTTCAACACATTACAAAACATGCCCCCCCACAGCTACATTCGGCATGCCCCAAGAACACATATCGCTTTAATAATAATAATTATATTTTAAAAAGTATTGTCATGATGTATGGGCTTTTATGGGAATGTACCTCATTAGTGCAAAAAATAAACCTCTCACTGGTAAAATCGATATACATGATTAAAGAAACATTTTCACTTGGGCATTTAATAGTCCTCATTATGTTTTAAACAGGCTGTTTGGTTAAAATGAAAACTCACTCAGTACAAAATCATCTTTCCACTGGTGTCCGTTCAGTCTTCTGGTGGTCTCTCGGTGGCGTAATGTGTTTCGCTTATTCAAAACAAACAACAAAGTGGACGTGATCAGTGCAACACACAGTAAACTGCTGGGGAAGCCATCATCCTCTGTCTCATCCTCTGCCTCATCTTCTGTCTCATCTTCTGTCTCATCCTCTGTCTCAGACTTGGGTGAGAAGGTAACTCTGCTCCAGCATCTTGTATCAGGTGTCAACCAGAGTGGGCTTTGAAAGACATGACAAATCTAATTGTCATCTTCCTGTAGACTCTTTGAAGAGATGTCTATGCTACTCTCTCTCTCTCTCTGTCTCCCTCTCTCTCTGTCTCCCTCTCTGTCTGTCTCTCTCTGTCACCTTCCCTCTCTGTCTCCCTCTCTCTCTGTCTCTCTCTGTCACCTTCCCTCTCTGTCTCCCTCTCTCTCTGTCTCTCTCTCTCTCTCTCTGTCACCTTCCCTCTCTGTCTCCCTCTCTCTCTCTCTCTCTCTCTCTCTCTCTCTGTCACCTTCCCTCTCTGTCTCCCTCTCTCTGGCTCTCTCTTATTATCTCTATTGCAAGTCTCTCGGGTGTTATTAGTTCAGCAAGCTCTCCTTGCCCCCCTTCAATACTCAACATTTGAATGAAAAAACAATTTGACAGTTAAGTCTAGGTATAAATTATGTCTGGATGGGATTACGGATGAGGTTAGGTATTAATAATGTCTGGTTGAGATTAGGGATATGGTTAGGTATTAATAATTTCTGGCTGAGATTAGGGATGAGGTTAGGTATTAATAATGTCTGGTTGAGATTAGAGATAAGGTTAGGTATTAATAATGTCCGGCTGAGATTAGGGATAAGGTAAGGTTATAATATGTCTACTTGAGATTAGTGATAAGGTAAGGTTTTAACTGCAAGTTTTGCTATTTAAAATGAGTGCCTAGCACTGATATTTATTTCGCAGAGCAGTTTGATTCAGTGATGCTACCTGTTAGTAACTGATTCACCAAGCTTTTTGATCCAGTGGTGCTACCTGTAATTAATAGATTCACCAAGCTGTTTGATTCAGTGGTGCTACCTGCTATTAACAGATTCATCAAGCTGTTTAATTATGAGATGCTATCTGTTATTGATTCACCAAGTTGTTTGATTCAGTTGTGCTACCTGTCATTAACTGTGACAGTTCCTGTGGTGTAGCAGTTTGGGGGCACAGAAATGATTCATGTGCTGCTGCCATTTTTAACCATCCCTACAGATTAGATACCTTGTACCTTGTGTGGGCAAATACGTAGCATATGTTTCAGATCAGGCAACATGGTCTGGAAGGCATCACCGGAGGCTGTGTGTTCACAGGAGTTGGCAGTGATTTGCGGCGGGCTAAATGCCTGTGTAAACATGTATTTCAACAGGCTTGTGGGGTTCCAAATGCAAACAAAATATGATGCTCCAAATGCAAACAAATTGTGATGCACCAAATGCAGACAAAATGTGATGTACCAAATGCAAAACAAAATGAGATATACCGCATCCAAACCGTTTTGCCATCCACATGACCCATTGACATAGACAGTGTGTTCATAAATGTGACCAGAGTGCTTTTCAATCATGTACATAGATTTTTATTGCAATACTTGGGATCATTTAGGGTTAACTGCCCGGGATTTGACATTTACACTATTTACAGTAAAGAAGTTATGTGAAATTTGATCAAATAACAATGCCTTTACCAAAGCCTACAACCTTATCCTCCAACATAAACATGTTCTGCCAAATAATATGTTCAGTTATTGTTATGATTACATGTGATTAGGTTATGTCATGTGTGATCATTTTAATTAGTTTTTACTGTCAACCTGAGTTATTCACAATGTAGTTGAAACAATGAAGTCTTTATTTTGTAATTGTTAACATAATTTCATTACGCTGACTCTAGCATTGTCCGTACCTGGTGAGACCTTCAACTACCATGCATCATTTCAGACACACTGTTATCAGTAAGACTTCCAATTCAACTTTGACAGTAATGCATCCATCCGCTTCAGAGCTGATCAGACACCATATTGATCATCAACTGGGATCATGATATGAGGAGTGAATGCTAGGAGAATACCCAAGTATTTCAGAAGTATCCCAAACTGATTCCTTTTCACACAGTGCCTTTCTTTTGTCCAGATCTCTGAGTCCTTGAGCAAACTAGTGCTCTGAATAAGGAAGGTGGTGATATTTGGGATGCAACCTATAACATGGGGGCGATTTATCTTCGCTGATATGAAATCAATGTTTTTCTTTGATCCAGCTCTATGGATGGTGATGAAGCATAACAACTCTACAGTCAATACTAATCTAATCCAAGGTTCTCCTATTTGACGAAAGATAAATAGCCGAGGGAAATATGACCTAAACTCCTTTTGTTTTGATGAAAGTCTGAAATGGTGCATTTAAAGACAAGAATGACCCGCTCTGCTTCAGTTTACCAAATGCCTTTTATGGTGTATTTAAAGAAAGAAGTTGCACACCGATCTTGCTAAGTCAGTTAGCCTTCCCCAGAGCTTTATAATACAAGATTTTAATCATATCTTGAATGTTTATTTGTGTACTGTGTCTTTTTTCTTACGTGACCATTTCAGGAGCTGTACATACTATAATACTGTAGTGCCAATAGGTGCTTTCCAAAATTGTTTCACTTCATGTGTAAATGAAGATAAGTAGACAAGCGTCCCCTATCCCAAAGATAGATAAGTAGACAAGCGACCCCTATCCCAAAGACAGATAAGTAGACAAGCGACCCCTATCCCAAAGATAGATAAGTAGACAAGCGACCCCTATCCCAAAGACCGATAAGTAGACAAGTGACCCCATCCCAAAGATAGATAAGTGGACAAGCGACCCCTATCCCAAAGACAGATAAGTAGACAAGCGTCCCCTATTCCAAAGAAAGATAAGTAGACAAGCGTCCCGTCCCAAAGACAGATAAGTAGACAAGCGACCCCTATCCCAAAGACAGTGGGGGGTAACACAATGTCCCCAATTGACTCATCATACATCTCTATAGTGGACTTCCTCACAGGGAAAATGATAGGTATCAGGAAGATGATCTGTCTGGCGAGTATAGTGATATGAATCTAGACGTTGTATTCACCTGGAACAAAGAAGACTTTGAGGAAGATGTACTCGGCAGTGTGGAGTGGAGCATGAGGTGATGTGGAGTGGAGCTTGAGGCAGTGTGGAGTGGAGTGGAGCTTGAGGCGGTGTGGAGTGGAGTGGAGCTTGAGGCAGTGTGGAGTGGAGCTTGAGGCGGTGTGGAGTGGAGTGGAGCTTGAGGCAGTGTGGAGTGGAGCTTGAGGCAGTATGGAGTGGAGCTTGAGGCGGTGTGGAGTGGAATGGAGCTTGAGGCGGTGTGGAGTGGAGTGGAGCTTGAGGCAGTGTGGAGTGGAGCTTGGGGCAGTATGGAGTTTTTGGACATTTCATTCACATGTTTACCACTACTTATTATTTGCAATTGATCTACCAACTCCTGATCACCATTGTGGCTGTGGTGAAGAACAGGAGGTGTCTCAGTAAGCATGTTCTGCTTCGTCTACACCTCCCTCTGTCTGCCAGGGCGCCATATGTTCCCTTCATTTTTGTCCAACAACCCACTGTCAAACACTATGTATTTGTCTGAGATGCTTCCCCCTTGAAGTGGGTAGAGAGTGTTGGGGAAATGGTTTGGACCATGCTGATGAGACCTTGCATTGTATTGGAGCCTTTGTAACTTACAGGTTTTTTTTTTATCACGTTGGTGATATTACAAGAAGTGTGCTGTGATTTTTCAAAAAAATCCTAGTACGAAACTCCAAACTGATCACAGTGTGGCTGCTTTCAACTTGACATGGGAGGGTCTATTCAGGGCTATTTCAGTACAGCCAACTATATTTGCTTCAAATCCTTATGTATCCCAGAGTGCAGATGTGTGTTGATGCTGTGAATTCTCCCCCATATTATTCCCGCAGTGCAGCAGTGTGTTTACGTTGTGAATTCACCCCATATCAATCCCAGAGTGCAGCTGTGTTTACATGTTGTGAATTCACCCCATATCAATCCCAGAGTTCAGCTGTGTTTACCCGTTGTGAATTCACCCCATATCAATCCCAGAGTTCAGCTGTGTTTACACGTTGTGAATTCACCCCATATCAATCCCAGAGTGCAACAGTGTGTTTACGTTGTGAATTCACTCCCATATCAATCCCGCAGTACAACAGTGTGTTTACACATTGTGAATTCACTCCCATATCAATCCCAGAATGCAGCAGTGTGTTTACGTTGTGAATTCACTCCCATATCAATCCCGCAGTACAGCAGTGTGTTTACACATTGTGAATTCACTCCCATATCAATCCCAGAGTGCAGCAGTGTGTTTACGTTGTGAATTCACTCCCATATCAATCCCAGAGTGCAGCAGTGTGTTTACGTTGTGAATTCACTCCCATATCAATCCCAGAATGCAGCAGTGTGTTTACGTTGTGAATTCACTCCCATATCAATCCCAGAATGCAGCAGTGTGTTTACGTTGTGAATTCACTCCCATATCAATCCCGCAGGGCAGCAGTGTGTTTACGTTGTGGGGTACAAAGTGGGGTCATTGGTAACTACCTAATACCAATTAATACCTAATGGTTGTTTTAATGAATCTCAAAGACACCAAAGTGTAATCGTAAAGGTAATTACCATATCATTACCCTATGACCGTTTCATTTTGAAGTAGATAGTGCTCTCTAATACACGCCGAGGCTAAATGAAATCAGGATAGCTCTGAGCTATCTATCATATATGTCTACGGGTGGGGGGTTGCCTTGGTAGCACACACAGCTCACGCCACTTGACGTGTTTTGATGAATCACCGTGGAAACCAGGTTGGTAACCGTAGTGACAAACGACCTATGTATGGCAGTTGATTTAATCAATCAAGAAAAGGCTTTAAACTTTTAACCTTGCCAATACCTGGTCAAACCCCCTCCTACACACACACACACACACACACACACACACACACACACAGGAATTGGCACAATAGAATGGGTATGCATGTACGCATAAACACACGCAGTAATTTAATAATTTAGCAGATGCCCTTATACAGAGTGAGTTAGTGAATTCATTTTACATGGTAACCAAACTTCACTCAATCATAGTAGGTACATTTTCCTTCAGTAACGTAGCAAAGCATCAGTTTTGACGCTTTAAAGATGTAGGGCATTCTAAGTTTTCGGAAGAAGAACAGTTTTGTGTACAGTGATATGTGAACCTTTTCACTAAGGCCCCCTTTCATCACATGGGAACCTCCAACCTATGTGAAAACTACGATTTATTAAGAGTAACTACATTTCTTCAAATTTTGTTAATGAACCAAGAGTGGAGTTAAGTCATGAGTGATAGAAATATTCTGCTGGAGAACTACCTCATTGTTCCCTTTCCTCTTGTTTCCCTCAATGTGCCGTTCGTCGACGTATCCATCAGTTTTCCCCTCTTTCATATTCTCACCCCTCCTCTGCCTTTTCCCTTTCAGTGTTCATGTGCACATCACTCCATCCGCCTCAATGTTCTAGCTGGTCTGAGAGGCTAAAACCACAGTATCGGAATAGTAGGTATCTGTCTATAATATCTCCTGTCAATAGGTTGTGTTTTGCATAAATTAATCAATAATTATTTTATTACAGTCATAAACCTTTATCTAAGAAATCCAAGCTAAAGACCACCAATATATTAAATGAGGACAAAGCTAATTTAGTCTAAAATTAGTCTAAAATGAACACATTGTTTCATAAAATCTTTCATCAGAGTCCAAATACAGACAGGATAATGACATGTAGATTCTAAGAGGCTTCGGCTGATGGAACTAAAATAAACATGATTGACCTGGCGGAGAACTCACTGACTGAAATAAATACTGAGAGACTTCTGACCAATCAGGTTAGAGAGAGTGGGGGAGAGAGAGATCGTATCAATAGAGCCATGAACACACCTTTCAAGGGGCGTAGGCCAAAATTACAGAAAAATGGGTTCCCGGTTATATGCTGACTCAAGCCCCCCCACGGGTCTATCTGTGCAAGTGCCTGAATGTCAACACAATATTACTGTTTCACCTCAGCTTTCAACATTTGTCCAGAAGAGAGACAAGTCCATTGGTTTACTACGTCTCTGAGAGAGACAAGTCCATTGGTTTACTACGTCTCTGAGAGAGACAAGTCCATTGGTTTACTACGCCTCTGAGAGAGACAAGTCCATTGGTTTACTACGTCTCTGAGAGAGACAAGTCCATTGGTTTACTATGTCTCTGAGAGAGAAAAGTCAATTGGTTTACTACGTCTCTGAGAGACACAAGTTCATTAGTTTACTATGTCTCTGAGAGAGACAAGTCCATTGGTTTACTACGTCTCTGAGAGACACAAGTCCATTAGTTTACTACGTCTCTGAGAGAGACAAGTCCATTGGTTTACTACGTCTCTGAGAGAGACAAGTCCATTGGTTTACTATGTCTCTGAGAGAGAGAGAGAGCAAGGTAAGAATCCTAAAGATCAAATGAGAGGACCAAAAAAAAGAGAGATTAAGCAAGGAGAGAGAGATCCTTTGTAGGAGAATCTTCCAGGCACATGAAAGCATCATTGATCTTTTCTAGATCCCTCCTTCGCCCCCAATGGGGCAGCTTCTTTGTGTCTGTTATCAAAGGTATTGATCCGTGGGCCTGTGGGTGCATGCAGTAATGACTGCTCCCAGAATGAGTTTGTTCCAAGTGGAATTCCATTACCGTTCCTCTGCATTACCATGGTGCTTTGGTCTGAAGAGGTCAGGTGAAATTACCTGTTGACTGGGCTAACGTTGCAGCCCTTCCAGTTGACAAGGTAATTATCAGTCATGAACATTTATGCTAAATATTCATCATTATTCTAAGAAATGGGTTGGTCGGCGAGAGCTAAAGAAGCTTCTACAAGAATTACAGCAATTACTGGCAACTGAAATGACTAAATATATATTCTCCCTTAACGAAGACTGTACTGTATATTATGAACACTTACACAATGTGATGACTTTAGAAGTCTGCCTCATCACACTGAAACCTGTTACTGAAGTCATCTTTGCACCTCCATACAACCTTGTTACCTTCACACATAACCCTGGTAACACAATAACTGCTACACCACACGCAACCCTGTTACCATAGTCACATTTAGACCATGGTCAGAGTCTACAGCAGCTGTGACTGGTTGCCGTGGGACTCCCACAGAAATCTAGACGCTTTGTGCTTTACCTCCATGTATGTATTCTTGGCATGGTTGTCACGGGGACACACCTCTCCAGCACATACACCTGTCCAACACACACAGCTCTCCCACACAGTGTATTTACACCCCTCAACAAGACCGTGGCAGCTATCGAGGATTAGGTAGAACTGTCACACCATTAAGAATGAAATGGTCTTCGTCACAAATGTTTATATAGAATTGCTCTGGTTCTCTTTGTACTCTAATATACTGCATATAATGATGCTGGAAAAAATGAAATAACAAACATACTGGTCTTTAATATAAAGAGGCCGGGTTTATCTCAACATCAACAATTTTTCTAATTCTACAATCTGCCCAGCCACAGTCGTTGTTC
>JACXGI010016686.1:0-15510 GCA_016801175.1 Esox masquinongy
CCCCCCCCCCCCCACCTCCCCACCCACCCTCCACCCGGTCAGAATGTTAGTGTCATTGAGCCACCTACAATCGGAGTCCAGTAAGCACAACTGCCCTACATTTGGTCCCTTGCTCTCTAGCCTGAGTGCCAGCTCCTTAACAATGGAGTAGGGCATTGGCCGGCACACAATTGATGGTTATTTCCTATTGGTTGGCCCTTACTAGGCAGTGGAGATCCAGAGCCTGGGCTGCAGGGTGTGTCTGGCAGTAACAGGAGGAGGCCAACTACTCTCTTCAGTTTACATGTTGACAGTATGGCCCTCACATCTCCCCCAGTCTAAACACAGTGGCACCTCACTGGTAGACACTGATCAATTGTCAGTACAGTCCAACTAGTTTTAGCTATTTCTGAACATAATTTCCCAGAATACAGTGATAAATACCTAACATTTCACATACAGTTCAGTGTGTGTGTGTGTGTGTTTGTCTGTGTGTTTGTCTGTGTGTGTGTGTGTGTGTGTCTGTGTGTGTGTGTGTGTGTGTCTGTGTGTGTCTGTGTGTGTGTGTGTGTACCTGAGCGTGTATGTGTGTGACTTTGTTTGTGCATGTGTTGGCATGTGTGTATGGTTATTTGTTTGTGTGTGTGTGTGTGTGTGTGTCTGTCTGTGTCTGTGCATGTGACGGTGTGTGTGTGTGTGTGTGTGTGTCTGTGCATGTGACGGTGTGTGTGTCTCTCTCTCTGTAGCATACTCCACGCCAGGCTCCTCAGCTCCCAACAGGTTTGTCAGCATCGGAGCACGGGACAACTTTCTGAACATCCCCCAGCAGACTCAGGTAGATACCACCTCTACACACACGCACACACACACACACACACACACACACACACACACACACACCCACACACAGGACAAAACCAGTCTTTTTGGGAAATGAAAACATGCTAGTTCCCAGTATGGGTTGGCAGTACACTTGAGGTCTGGCCAGAAGGACACTTGATGTCCCACACAGAGGCTTGAAGACGTCTGCACATCCTCAACGTTTGTTTCAGGAACACGGCCGGGATACGGCTTCGGTTTCAGCCTATCACACGCCTCCTTCAGGGCACGCTTGCCGTGTGGTTTGCGTCTCCCTAGCTGTCTGTGTTTTGTTGGGCCACAACTTCTCTCATTAGGGTCTAACCACACTTGCCTGCAGCCAACACAGATATCCCTACACACACATACACACACACACACACACACACACACACCCCCACATGGAACCCATCTGCATTCCTCCCTCCTCTGCTCTCTCAGTCTCTCTCTCTCTCTCTCTCTCTCTCGTTTATCAAATTCTTTTCAATTCAATTGCTTTATTGGCAGGAAAAACATTGCGTAAGTATTGCCCAAGCATCAATGTATACAATATGCATTGTCCTAAAATAACCCAATACATTTTTTGTTTATCTCTTTCACCCTCCCTTCCTCCCCCACACACTCCTTGGTCCACAGGTGTAACCCGGCCACACAAAACGCACACACCTCCAACCCACTGACAGTTGACAGGGGAGGAATATAACATAAGACTACAGGGAGGCTGGGGTGGGGGGGTGTTAATATCAATCTGTTCAGCGGCTGAGTTGCAGTCCAGACAACAGCAGACCCTTCTGCTGCTCTACAACATACGGATGAGTAGAGCTTCAGAGACGGGCACCCTGGTTTGGTCCGCGTCTTAAACCTCACTGCCAGGCACAGAAATAGAGTGATGTCTCACCGCCAGTAGGAAGACAGAGAAGATGGGAGAGAGGGAGAAAAGCTAGTCTGAGGAGCTCTCTGGTGGCGAGATGCAAGCCATGCAGAGGGAGAGGTAGAGAGAGAGGGAGACAGGGAGAGAGAAAGGGAGACAGAGAGAGGGGAAGACAGGGAGTTAGTTTAAGCTCTGCGCTCCACAGGCAAAGTCACGTCCCAACTGTCTGGTTGCCCGCAGCAACCAGACATGATGTCATAGGCAGTTGAACTTAGACATGAAGGGGGGTAAGAGAGAAGGGGGGTGGTCAGTCCTGCCAAGGATTACACTGGGGGAGAGGGGGCCAGAGGAGAGTGAGGAGAGAGAGAGAGGAAGTTGGAAGAGTAGGAGGGGTTCAGAAAACCAGAGGATCATAGGAAATGGGGAACTAGGGAGAGGGAAGAGAGGGAGCGAAACGTCCTGCTGGAATCTAAGAGGACAGAGAGAAGCTCCAGCCTACAGCGATTCCCTGCACTTGCCTGGGTCTACTCTGGCCCCGCCTCCGGAATGTTGGCTGGCACCTCAGTAGAGCCTCCAGTGCCAACCCAGCCTGGGTTCAAATAGTCTTTAGAATCTAGCAAACATTTGTTAACATTTGTCTTAGCTTCCCTGAAGTGCCAGCTGAACTGGGTTGTCACTTTTGGAGCCACACCGTTGGTTGATTTTTGCCAAACGAGCTTGAACAAGCACGATATACAAGTGTTTTAAACTATTTCAGTCAGTCGTTGAACCCAGGTCCGAATGCCCAACTGCCAACCCTTTAACGCTGCCACCTCCTGTGAGTCTTATCGAAGTGTGAAACCTGATACGGGGACTGGCTGCAGGGCCTAGCTGGTGTCATGGTGTTACGTTACGAGCACAGCATTGAGATTCTGCAGTGACGGCAGGGCTCTTTACTTACTGGACTTAGTAGTTCACTATCTGTCCTCTTTATTCGGCAACGTTTCGTGTAAGAGACTTCATAGAATTTGGAACGGTCATGTGTTAGGTACTGGCCCGTAATCGTGTCCCTGCTCCAACGGGAAAGTTACTATGACGGATCCCTCTGGTGGCTGTTTTGTATTTCGCACGGCGATTAATAACCTGAGGCAACTCGAAGCGAATGTGCACAGCGAAAATGAGTAATTGCATTTACCTTTTTACACATGCGTCACTGTACCAAAAACTGTACTATTATGTTTGGATTAATGCATATTTTCTCTTTTTTTCCAGTCTTGGTTTCTCTGACAAGGCCTCCCAGATTCCACATCTAAAATAGTGTCATGAGAAAATTGGAAATGGAAAGACAACACAACGTGAACCAACACTGACGACAAACAAACTGCTGACACTAAATGTTTGCTCACCAACCAACACTATTCAACACAAAAAAACGTCAAACAAAGCCCTCAGAGGACTCTCCATTTCAACGATTGGAACATTTGAACCATAATGAACGTCCCCCAGTCCAGAAGACTGACAGAAGGTCAGTGGACAGAATGAACACGAGCCCGTGGAGAAGGAAGAAGACTCTGTCACATAAAAAAAGGCAACCTGACAACTAACTGACCAGTTATGTTTTATTGCTTTTATATTTTTTTTCACAATGAAACTCCATGCAATGGCTGGGAGATCCACACGCAGACACACACACACAACAATGAAAAACAGAAAGCAACATAACACACGAACAGCCTAATTGGTATTTGAGCTTAATACTCTCACCACCCAGAAAACCCTGTTGTGTATCCCTCTTGCGCTCATCCGCGGGGTGCTTTTTGTCCCCTGATTTCTCTCCCTCTCCCACCTGTCACCCAGGGACACCATCAGTTTCAAAATGTTCTGGAATGTTGCAGGTAGAAATGACATGAATAGAATAGACCTGATTCCCAATTCTACGTGTCAGAGAGGCCTGTGTGTTCGACATAGCGTTTCTTTATGAACATTCCGGAACATAGAAACATACTGAATGTGGCCCGGGTGTCCAGGATTGCCCTGATAACATCCATAGCCCCACCCACATCCAGCTGGACTCACTGCTTGATTTGCTCAGCCCCGAATCCCCTCCCCCTCTTCCGATTGGCCAAACACGGTGACACCATCCAATGGTGTGACACCATCTGCACTAACACTAAATGGCTGGGCTTTGTTTACCCTCCCCGTGAAAAGCAATAGCCAATAGCGATAGAGCCAAGGGCGAACACACGTCAGACAGACGTACAACACTAACTTGTGTGTTATTTCATCCCCTCACCTATGCACAATTGAAAAACAATAAGGGATGACAGAGTTTTGCACGTGGTTCAGAGCCGGAGCGAGCCAATCCGGACTGGGAGAAAGTGTAGGGGGCGGGGCGAGCCTGTGGCCGTGGTGACGTTCACAACGACCTGTGACTCTGACGCCCTTAGTACACACATGCACACACACACAAGCACACACACACAAGCACGCAGGGAGAGATTTCCATCCTCTCATATGTGCACACAGACACACGAAAACGCGCGTACTACATGCACTCTGTCTCCGGAAAACACGTCTGGCACACACTTAAATACTCATTGACAACTACATACTGTGTTTTCTGTGTATCATTCACATAATGACTGCATAGTGTTGGCGTCAGCATCATTGGCTTTCTATTTGTTTATAGGCGTTTTTTTAGTAATTCGTTTTGTTTGCTGGATTGGTTTTGGTTTTGTCTCACTTGGATTTTTTGGCTTATGTTTAACCCGCTTCCCGAAGATTCATTCTTTCTTCAGCTTTTTTTTTTTTTTTTTTTGCAGAATGAAATGTATCTTTCAATAACAGACGGACAACTTTGAAATAACAGAATCTCTCAAATCTCTCACAACCACTTGTACAGTTACTACGACAACATCTGCATCGCTTCACCCTGTTGCCATAGTCACGTCACAGTAGGGTCCAGAGGAACACACCCGCACAGTAATGCAGACACACACACACGTCACCATATCAACACACACATACACACACACACACAGTAACACGGTCCCCCTGATTCAAAAGACAAAGGGAAACCTTTAAAATATTTTACTCTCCAAACTGCCTTTGATAATGGTTTTTCATTCATTTTTGAGATTTGTCGTTTTAATTAAGACACATTGTTTTTCTATCGTAAATGTTATTAAATTGTTATTGATATATATTTTTTTTTAATCATGACACAATAATTCTAACAACAACAAAAAAACAGAACCTCAAAAAATAACTGGACTGCCTGGCTGTGGCCTCCTCATTGGTTGAGAGCTGTTGGCTTCTTCCCTTTGCAGGGATATCACTGACTGAGGGCCCAGGCGCGCTCAGCTTCTAGTAAAAGTATCTCTATACTAGAACCGTATATCAAGACTATAACTAACAATCTATCAAAGTGCCTCTGTACTCTCCTGTCATGCAATTAATTAAAATTCAGGTTGACGTTTCTTCACATATAAGCTAAAGCTATGAAGAAAGGTGATGTTTGTTTCTGTACGGAAACCATTGGCTGCAGGACGGAATGTTTATAAAAGACGGCAACATTTTGTAGAGAGAGAAAGCTTTGACATATATATATATTTATGCTCCTTTTTAATCTTTACCCAAAATAAATGAATTGGCAGTCTAGTTATTTTCTGAACTCTTGATCCCTTCTTTTGTGACAAAGTGAGCAACTAGCTCTCTGTCACCATGACGATTTAATGACACCCGCCCACCCTCCACAAATCTACAGCGAGGCATTCGACAACGAGATGTCCGTGATGCAAAATAGATGAAACGTCAAAATCGACAATAGAAAAATTGAAGAAAAAAAGTGTTTGTTTTTTGATGGAAAGTATTATTATTGAAAAATATGTGTCGATTGAGCCACGTGCAATGCATTGGGTAGATTACTTGTGTTTGTCTGTTAGAGATTTTTAAGAAAGCTAAGAAGAAAACAGAAAAAAAAATCTATTTGTTTCAAGTCCGACGTGCTCCCGGACTCTAAACTAAGAGAGCCATGAAAAATCCTAGTCTTTGTAAGTTGGGGGTGTTTGTTTTTATTTTCCTTTAATGTCTCTTTTTTAATGTTTTAAATGTAATCATTTGTTTATAAAAATGTTAGGAGGGGCTGAAGGAAGAAAAAATTCTTACAAAATGTCAAAAATATATATCAACATGAAATGAAAAAAAAAACAGGTGCTTTTCACACACTATAAGATACATTACACTATTACAAAATAATTGATAATGAACAAAAATAATGAAACCGTTTGAAAACCTGCCATTATATTTCCTCCTTTCTGTAGTTCTACTCCTTCCTTCTCCTGTTTCTAATAATGAATGGGGGTAAATGTTCCTTCCTAGTCTGGTCCCAGATCAGTTTGTGTTGTATATCCAACTACAATGATCACTGTGTGACACTGACCCACATGGAGGTAGGAAGACAGTACAGCACTGATCTGGCCCCAGGCTAGTTCCCTCTCTATTTTTCTAGTAGGTTCTGAAACAAAAGGCATTTTGGTTCAACCTTTCGTCAGGACGGCATCTGTACTAGACTCGTTTTGACAAACCCAGTGAATGAGGAATGGCCTAAAACTATCCAGTTCCAGTCACTCCCACATCTACACTGAATACAGCTTTGATTCATTTGTATTTGAGCTATCGGCAGAGTTTCTCCCAGATTATCATCCTCTGAGTCTAAGCAAGCCATCGATGACAGAGAAAAAAAAAGGAGCAATGGCGGCTTAGAACTGTATGGAATTAAGGAGCCAGCAACTCAGAACCGCAATGTTACGATAACACGATGCAAGGTCAGCCTCCACACACCCACCCATCCCCCTCCATCCTCTCCCCCATTCCTCTGTAAATGACTATTGACTAGTGCTTGTGCTGTAGTGTAGTTTCCCAGCAGTTAAAGGTTGTCCCTCAAAAGTGCCTTTTGTTCACAGACTCCATTTTGTAATCCAGATCGCACCCCTTCCATTCAAAAATGGCTCGAGGTAGTGGTTTAGTTGGCCCTCGGCGCAGATCTGTGATCACTTTGCTGTATCTGAACCGTTAGGAGGGGATTCGCAAGCTATACGTTAAATCCACGCTTAGCGGGCAATTTCATCCCACCTCCCACTTTGAAAATGAATCCCGCTCCATATTGTATCAACCTCCCTGTATATTCACTTCCTTTTCAAAAATCTGTATATCTATAGTACAAAAGGACATCTGGTGTGAATTAGTTCTTTACTTTTTATTGATAAATGATGATGACTAAAAAAATACTGAAAAGGCAAAAAAACATGTTCTCGTACCCCATCTCTCTCTTGGTTTCTTCTTCCCCGTCTCCTCTGTCTATCTGTACCTTTCTCTTAGACACTGGAGTAGTCTGTGTCTGTGTCTTCTCTTTCTCTCTGTCTCTCTCCCTCCCTCCTTCCTGTTGATGGAAGGAAGGGGTTGTTTTAAAAAAAAAACGGAAACTTTTTGTCTTGAGCAGAATGCAGCTAGCTCACGTTATTCTCGTCTGTATTGCTTCTTCTTCACATTGTATACCATTACCCATCCTCTTCAGCTTCTCCATTCAAACAGCTAATGTAAGTGAACAAATTACACTGATGGGCTTTTGGGGGTGCCACCTACCTGGGGTGGGCTGGGCTGGCGGTAGGGGGTCATGGACTGAGAGGGCCATACGGGGATAATAATGTCCAGGGTTCTTTTTTGTACGTTGGGCAGGGGAGCTGCTTGGCTGCGATTTTTTTCTTTCTTTCCTTGTTTTTTTTTTTTTTTAGATATATTTATTTTTGTTTTTTCTTTTCTTCTTACTTAATTTGGATTCCATTTTTATCCTATCTGTCAGTGTATGTTGTCTTTAAGACTCACTCAAAGATAGTCTTGGACTGTAAAGGAAGTGCTACAAGCACCTTGTAACTGGACTTGCCCCACATGAGAATGAGAAAGGGGTGGTTTGCCACACACACAGCTAGTCCTGTATCAAATACTTTAAACTAGTTATCTGGTGAAGCCAGCAGCAGTATTAGCCATTGACAAAACACACTACACTCACTCAACACAGATCCAGATTGAACTAAACATAAAACACCAGCTCCCTTTCTGTCTGCCCTTTTCTTAGGGCTTACTGGAGAGAGGAATATATATATATATGCATAGATAGCCCACGGAAACTAGCCTGGTTAGACCAGACTGAACACTGCACTCACTAAGTGAAACATAGTGACGTCAGTTTGAACACCAGGCTATAACAAAACTCCCATCTCATCCCTGTATTATATTATCTAATGCTGGGCCAATCCAATGTGGGATTTTTTTCTGTTATGAGATTTGTTTTTTGTTTTGTTGTTTTGATTTAGTTTAGTCGTGTCTAGACAGCACGCCCTTTGACCCCCCAACCCCACACCCAAGCCCCACCCCTCCCTCAGCAGAGCCCCACCCATGTCTTTGGCTCTGCCTGAGATGGAAACCTATTTCCTACATAGTGCACTCGCCTATTGCACTATTCCCATAGGGTCCTGTTCAAAAGTAGTGGACTTTGTCGGGAATAGGGCACCATTTTGAACGCACCCCATGTCTTTGTGTATAAGAAACACCCCCAGAGCTCTATAGGTGAAATGCATGTGTTAATTACAGTTTCTTTTCCATAAGAAGAAAAACACAGTTTGAAAAGAGCAGCACCTTAATTGAATAAAAGGATGTTCTTGACTGTAGCATATTGACTGTGTCGTGTCTTTATTGTGATGACTGCATAAAATGCTGATGGTTGGTAGAACCTCATATCTTCATATTTTATAACAAGCTTGCTTGTTTGTCTTGAAATTGGGTGAGAAAAATGCTAAGAAGTTAATGACTGTAGTCTCTAGACTGCTTCCTGTCTTTTTCAAGAGAGTGAGCCACGGATCATGTGATGTGAGATTAAACAGTTGACTAGGCTGTTCACTATCTAGCTAGCAATCAAACTAAATTTCAATTATCAAGCAGATCCAAGCTCACATTTGTTGTAAGCACATCTGCGTTGATGTTGGACATCCCTGCCCTTCTGATTGGGGCACTGCTGCTGCAGTTTTAAAATGTTCCTCAATCCAGGAATTGTGTGTATCACCGTACTCCACATTTTTACCTTAATATTAAAAGCTGCATTGTATGCATGTCAAATTTAACAACACGTGGGCTCTAAGTTTTCACCCCCTTAAGCTCTAGACCTCACCACTTTCCCCAGGGGGAATCTTCTAAAAGAAAAGCATCTACAGTTTTACTGCCATCTTAAATACTGGTCCGATTCTCAAAAGCTGCCACCTAGGCCCCTTGATTTAGCCTAAGGGGACGAGTGAACAGTGTTGTTTGCTTGCAGAGACTACGAGGACTGAGGGTGTGGCACCGAGCGACTGTCCACTGTTCTGTTCACCTGGAGCCTGGTTGACCACGATCCTTTTTGTGTGGTTAACCCCGAAGATTTTTACGGACCCAAGATAACCCACAAGTTGTCATTTCATAATGGGGAGGGGTAGTGAAACCAAATGGACAGAACCTGAAGAGATGGGCGAAGCCAAGCATGAGCTAGTGATCCTGTAGGGGTTATGGGATGTTTCAGTTAAGAAAAGCCTACTCTGCATCTGCAATGACTTAATGGATCCTGGATTCCTTAAACAAGAAAATGTATTTAAACTTTGGAAACGGGACTGAACAAATTGGTCCACTCATAACTTATTCTACAGAAATCTGATTTTAGATGTTTCGCTGACGAATTGGCTGAATGTCAGACCAGTTCAATCTTGCTCAATAGGCTTCAACTGACCGATCACTTGGCTTTCTTGTCCCTGTGTTGGAAATTACACCCCGATGCATGAGATTTACGAATCCGGTGGGCAATCTGGTTCCATCTCCTGTGACTTAGTAACCGAACAGGAGATAAAAATTGTACTGGATCTATTTTTTTTTAAATAGATTTCAAACTCAAACTTAATGCAACATCTGGAATAATGAGACCATTTGAAGTGCCATGACATGGACTATGCCTGGAATGAGATATGTTTTAAGTGCCATGTCTTGTGCTGAATCCACACTGTCCTAATAAGAAAGTTAGTTCTGTCCAACCTCAGTGTTTACATGAAGTGCAAGGTCAAATTTGCTGGCTACATCTGAATCTGATCAGACATTTATTTCAATAGGAGGTTCTTAATCATATAACTAAAGTTGTGAATTGTTCCTTTATGTTGTAGCTACTACTACTTAAGACACCAAATCGTCTATATGTTAATTTCCCATCGTTTATCATTGGTCATTATTATTACTATAGGATTACTATGGTCCAACTAACCACTTTCCCCGCCCCCCAGAATGCCACTTCCGTATGCAACTCCTCGTTATTCACCAACGTCACTTCCTGACAGATTGTAAATAAAGCCAAAAGATGGAGTCATGAAAATGTTTTGCTAATCTAAAAATATAACGTTAGCTAGCCAGATCGAATAACCGAATAGCTGAATATGTAATCGGTGTCATGCACAGTTTACTGGCTTAGCTAATATATGAATTAGTTAGGTAGCGGAAAAAATTACAATACGTGTCGTTAAGAGGGATTCACTTTGCTGCAAGTTTGTTGCACAGCGATTTGCTACTGTTTTTTTCCGAGTGCATTGACGTTGCATGGAGGGCTGTTTGTCGTTATGTTACCTAACTATCCAGCTGGCTTGTTAAGTAACGTTCACTGTTAAATTACAACGTCGCAAGTTAGAGAGACTCGTAAAACATTCAATACGTTCAGTATTTACGAAGACCGCTGTCTTTCTCGTACAGTAGTTGCGTGTGCGTGTGTGCTGGTCCAGCCAGCTCAATGGGGAACTGTCTGTCTTCGCAAGGCGCAGACGACTTGTCTCTTCTCAACGAGTCCGAGCCGGGTGCTAGTCATAGCCTTCCAGGGGAACCTCCACCGGCCTACCTGGTGAGTTCGGGGTCGTTGTTCTGATCCATATTAGGGATTCATTATGATGTCAGGCGAAAGATAGCCCTCACCGTTGTTTATTTAGCTTAGCCAGTGAGTTGACAGATTTGGGTACACTCATGTATAAGTGTCCTTACATGACATGCAGTCTAACCTTATATAATTTATGAAAAAGGTGTATGCTTCTCCACATTCTTGAGGCCTGTCCACTTCCTTATCGATGCAGCACGCTCAAAATCATGAAATGTTTTTGCCCCGATGAAGGAGAGTGTCCAGGCTCCAGTTTACCACCCCACCCCCAGTCAGACGCGTTTGGTCTGTCAGCTGACCGAGGAGGAGCAGGTCCGTATCGCTCAGAGGATTGGCCTCATCCAGCACCTGCCCAGAGGCGTCTTTGACGCCGGCTCTGAACCCGCCGACAAGAAAGTCAAAGAGTGAGTGGGTCTCTCTCTCTGTCCTAGAGCGCCGGGTTCTGACCCGTTGTCAGCCGCCGCGCCAGCTCCAGTTCTTGTCGGTTGGTATTTGACCCTTCATTTTGACGAAGTTCTGCTTACCTGCCCCCCCCCCCCACTCTCTGTCTAGGTGTGCGATCTGTATGAGTGACTTTGAGTACGGCGACCCCATCCGGTTCCTGCCCTGCCTGCACATTTACCACGTGGATTGCATCGACGCTTGGCTGATGAGGTCCTTCACCTGCCCCTCCTGCATGGAGCCCGTGGACGCTGCCCTGCTGTCATCCTACGAGACCAGCTGAGCGCCGTGCGGCTTCCGGCGCATTCCCCTGTTCACTGGGTCGAACCTGAGAAATCGGATCAGGAAGGTCCCCTGGCCTGAACTTGCCTAATAGGACATGCTTAATGGCCCCCTTTTTCCACTGCGCCGACTTTCCTTAATGTATTTCATCAGAGCCCCGTCGGCCCGGTTTCAAAACCAGTGCATGCAGTAGGGAATTGTTTGCTATTTTGGACTGTCGTACAGTGGCCCTTATGACCCGGGTGGGGGTTCTGTCCTTGATCTGCGGGAGGCCGACCTGGGGGGGGGGGGGGGCTGGGTTGGCATGACGTTGGTAGGTGGGCTCTGATCCGCCATTCTTTCTCCACATTGGGTGCTGAAAAAGCTTTCGGGATTAGTCAGATATTAATCAGTAATTCACGCCACTTCAGCCTTTTCAGCTTTATTGCCAAACAAATGTCAATGATGAGAGATTTATTGGAACACTGATCGCTTTTGGTTGACCTCAGGTTGGTAATCTGGAGGGGCCCATTATGGTTGTTCGCCCATTACGGTTGTTCGTCCTCTATCTGTTTGTCCGGTTCTGACCGATAATGTCGGTTACAGGCAGGACAGCAACAACTGGGAAGACGGCACGAAGAGTTCTGGGATCCGGCTAAAGCCTAGTTTTTAAGGGTTGGTTAGTCTGTTACTTCCCTTATCATCCTCTTCCAAACCAAAATGCAGTGTGATGAGACCACAGACAGTGCAAAGATTGGTCCAAATGTGACCTCCCTCCCCCCATCGTAAAACTGCTTTATCTTCCATTAGTTTGCCCTTGAATGTCTCGCACATAATGCACAGCGCTCTTAACTACAATCGATTTCTTTCCAGTTTTGTCCAACATAAATGAAGGTGTCTACGCCTGTCTGGTAGGACATTTTACACAGTCACACTGGCCTCATACCCTGTTTGAAGATGTGGTTTTGGATGTGTTGTTTTAGTGGTGTAGATTCGGATGGGTTGTAGCTGTTAGTAAACCTGGTCCCAGATGTGTTTGTGTCAAAGTAGCGAGCTTTTCCAGGTTAGCATGTTATTACCCAATGTCTGTCTTCACCACGGATCCATTTCCCTCTGAAGCTTGGCCGTGACTGTGTCCTGTTGTCATCTTTTCCGATCATGGTTTGTTCGTGTTCTTGTTGTTGTTGTTGTTGGCAGCCATGTTTACTTGCTGTGAGTTGTTACTCTTTCAAAGACTAGTGCTGTGGCCAAAATGGCACCCTCCGTCCTATGCAGTTCACTACTTTTCACCAGAGCCTTATCAATGGTAGAGCACTAGCTAGGGATTAGGGTGCAGTTTGGGCTGTTGCCAAACACTGTTATCGCTCCCCAGACTCTGTGCACATTGGCATGGACTCTGCTGCCCTGTAGGTCTGGGGCTGTATTCACAAAGCCTCTTCGAGTACAAGCTGGTTCTGATCTAGGATCACGTTTGCGTTTTGGGTTGTAATGAATAAGGTTATATGGATGCAGAAGAACTGATCCTCGATCAGCACTCCTAGTCTCTGTGACTACAGGTCCTTAACCAGACCAGGGGGGGCTTTTCTCTGTGGTCTTTTAACTCCTTTAACAAGAGGGGAAAAAAACATGAGGTTTCACCATTTTGATGTTGGGTTTTAAGGGTGCGTGCGTGCGTGCGTGCGTGCGTGTGTGTGTGGGAAACATTTTTCGATTGATACTTTGAAATTAATTGGAAAATGTTAATGATCGACTGTGTGGTTTGATACAATCAACTAACATAGTGAGAGAGGGTGAACACTCCAGAGTAGGAGTGAAGAATGGATTATGTCATGATTTTATTCACTATAGAAGTAATCGAGGAGGACACTTGTGACAAGGTTAACCTTGGTGATATTTGATATGTATACTCCTAAGTGGAACTGGTGGGTAAAATGGTAATGCTATTAATTTCAGGCCTAACTGGGCCCTTTTAGGTCAATGTGAGTCAACTCTTGTGATGTACAATCAGTTATACTTGTGTCATTGTAAGTTTGGTTTTCCTTGGAGATATAGATGGAAGGTGTGTATTCATAAGAATATGATTAGTCAGAATTTACCTGGCTGTTACTATCCTGGGTTTGCAAATCGTTTGGGTCTGTGTCATTTCTTTTGTAATGTGTGCAGTGAGAGCTTTTAGGAAAAACTACAATAAAATATGGATGCCAAATTCAGTCTGTACAGTGGGAGTTCTATCTTTGATACAACTGCATTACACAGTTATGGGTCTTAGCTTTATTTCCCTGTTTTAATTGAGTACATTATGTTCCTTTTTGTGTGCCTGTGTGTTTCAACTCATGCTCACTGTTTCTCCCTCTAAAAAAGGTCAGCTCTGAGCCTTTCTAGTGGCTCCAAGACGAATTAGTCTAAAAACTGGATACACGTTTGGAATTACATCCAGAGCACATCACTTTCACAATGAGGACAGTCATACACCCGCTACACTGATCACAGAGTGTGGCGCTCAGCAGATTTTACATGATCATATCTGCCATATAAAACCCATTTCTGGTTAATAAATGGCAGCGACCAAGGAAAGACACTTAAAGAGACAGACACAGCAGTACTGGCCACTGAACATTTTGATGAGAACTTTTACCATTTTACTTTCGGAGCCCATTTTGAAAGGACATTGTATTTGTAACAATTTTTACTCTTCTGCCGACTTGTAACTATTTCCATAGCTGGTGGTTCTTACTAAACTGTCTAGGTTGGTTTATAATTACATAGAGTTGCATTAAGTAATCCAATATTTTCTTTTTCACTCTGTCCAGATCTAAGAAGGTTAGATCCGACATGTACTTACAAGAAGGTACTGCTGAAAGAAGACCCAATTTTTCCAAGCTACAGGGAGGTTGTGGTGAATTATTTTGCTGGTGCCATGTCACTGCCCTGGCACAGCATGTGGGCATACAGGTATTTTAGCCTACTGCATGTGGAAGAGACCACACACGACCTTCCATCCCCTGTAAGTCAAGGGCCTTGACAGAGCAGATGTAAGGACAGCGCTGGCCGTCTTCTGGATGCAAATGGGGAAGGAGAGAAGTTTCTTCATTCACCTTGACAATCAAATACACTCATATTTTTCGGAAGATAATGGGTTAATACCGCCTATTTCATTTTGTTTGCTTTTTTTAACAACAGTCTGTTTCATTCCTAAAGGCTCAAAATTCTAGATATACACATTCAGATCACTGCACGTTGGACTGATTTTTGTCGTCATTGTTATTTCTTATAAAGAAGAAAAACCTAGTACATACAGTAAATCCATGTCTGCCCTTATCTGCTAAGTAACTTATTATTCATCCATAACCATTGTATATACATATATATATATATATATATATATATACACTTTATTTTATGTACCTTAGACCACATTTAACTGACAATGTACAAATATATATATATATATATATTTGCCATTTTTAGTTTGAAATAGGCACAATGTATCTATTTTATGATGAACAAAACAGGCAAATATATAAATAAGAAGAAAAGTCAATCCCTAAGGAGAAAAGTCAATTTCATTTCCTAAAACAACACTTTATTTTGGTCAATCACACAACATGATTTATGAGCGTCATCTCTGGGGGGGGGCACAGTTGGATGCACAGGTACAGTTGCATCATTGGCTTGAAGTAATCACCACGTGCATCACCACGTTGGCAGAGGCAGGGTTTTTGTATGGCTTTGCAGAGTTCCAGACAGGATTAATTTCACTCCACACTATAAATGCATTGTAAGCCAAAACATCCAAGATGTTGTAAATATAACCATTGGCCACCTTGCTGTCATCCGTTTGTGTATGTGTAGGTGCCAGTGACCTTGTCCAAGTTAACTCTTTCTTTGTTTTTATTGTAATCCAGAATTACTCCTGTGGAGTGTGCTCATCAGCATCACATTTGTGTTCCTAATGGGACAGTATGACACAATTGTGGTGTCTTCAGTAAAGGCAGACTTCGAGGAGAGTGTGAGAAAGCTCCTAGCCTATATACTGCTGGGGGACTGTGTGTGTGTGTGTGTGTGTGTGTGTGTGTGTGTGTGTGTGTGTGTGTGTGTGTGTGTGTGTGTGTGTGTGTGTGTGTGTGTGTGTGTG
>JACXGI010016688.1:0-15518 GCA_016801175.1 Esox masquinongy
TATGTTAGTGCTCTGGTTGACAGTATGTTAGTGCTCTGGTTGACAGTATGCTAGTACTCCGGTTTACAAGAGTTTAGTGCTCTGATTTACATTTTGTTAATGTTCTGGCTTACAGAAGGTTGGTGCTTTGGATTAGAGGAAGTTATTGGTCTGATTTACAGGATGCTAAGCTTAGACCTAGAGGGCTAAAAATAGATTATTTTTGTGTGCAGGGTAGGTGTTTTTTGTGCTCATTTAATTAAGGGAACTTTAAATGCAAATAAAACACAACCTCTTAACAAAGCTTAGCAAGAAACAAAGTCTGTAGAATATGTATCTTAATTTTACCATGATTTTATTAAGTAAAAATGAATGCACTTCATACATTTATTCACCAAAAGGTATGAATTTTAGAATGGACATGTAGTTGGATGTTCAGCGCTGGGCCTGTGTAAAGAGACACCAGGGCTGTAATGGATGCAGAAAACAAAAAATACCCACACGTAGCAGGCAACAAAATGGACCGAACCCTCTGAAATTTGCCTGAAATGCCAGGTGGCCAGTCTGTTCGTTGGCAGGATTGGCTGCAGATATTTAATATTAATATTGATGCAGTAGCCTCATCAGCTCCTTGGTCCATTATGTCTCCCATCTTATATTTAGTGCCCGGGTCAATAACCCCATGTGTCCTGGCATAAAGTAGTGCACTGTAAAGGGAATGGGCTGTCATTATGTCTGCAGAGATATTTATATTCCTACAGGCCAGCGCAATAAGTAAGCTGACTCATCTTTCTGATCTACCAGGCAAACGCCTGACTCGTCTTGAGAACTACTAAGGTCTGCTCTGCCTGCAAGATGCTGGAATCCATGGAGGTTAAAAACAGGTTTCTCAGTGTAACTCTCGAAAATGTTCTCCCTTACTTGGACATGAACAAACTTGTGCACACACAGGTTATTCTGTCTTTGTGATGCACACACAGGTTATTATGTCTTTGTGATGCACACACAGGTTGTTCTGTCTTTGTGATGCACACACAGGTTATTATGTCTTTGTGATGCACACACAGGTTATTCTGTCTTTGTGATGCACACACAGGTTATTACGTCTTTGTGATGCACACACAGGTTGTTCTGTCTTTGTGATGCACACACAGGTTATTATGTCTTTGTGATGCACACACACAGGTTATTCTGTCTTTGTGATGCACACACAGGTTATTCTGTCTTTGTGATGCACACACAGGTTGTTCTGTCTTTGTGATGCACACACAGGTTGTTCTGTCTTTGTGATGCACACACAGGTTTTTCTGTCTTTGTGATGCACACACAGGTTATTCAGTCTTTGTGATGCACACACAGGTTATTCTATCTTTGTGGGCACCAGAAAACCAGAAATCTCTAACCCCAGGCCTTAATCCTTACCTCAGTAAGATATTGGAAAACATTATACAGGACTGGTAAAAGCAAGAATAAAATGGGTTTTTGAATACTTCCAAGCTTTGAAGGGACTACCCTTGTTTGAGGGGGAACTTGTTTTTGTATATATCATTTGGTGAATGTGATGTAAAAGAATGGGACGAAGATATATCATGTCAGAAATTTTTCCACCTTTAATGTGACCTATAATGTGAACAATTCAATTGAAAAACAAACTGGCAAAATGGGGCAAAATGAAAAATAAAAACCTTACAATAACCTGGTTGCATAAGTGTGCACACCCTCTTATAACTGGGGATGTGGCTGTGTTCAGAATTAACCAATCACATTCAATCTCATGTTAAATAGAAGTCATTACACACCTGCCATCATGTAAAGTGACTCTGATTAATCACAAATAAAGTTCAGCTGTTCTAATAGGATTTTCCTGACATTTTCTTAGTTGCATCTCAGAGCAAAAGCCATGGTCCGCAGAGAGCTTACAAAGCATCAGAGGGATTTCATTGTTGAAAGATGTCAGTCAGGAGAAGGGTACAAAAGAATTTCCAAAGCATTAGATATACCATGGAACAGAGTGAAGACACTCATCATCAAGTGGAGAAAATATGGCACAACAGAGACATTACCAAGAACTGGACATCCCTCCAAAATGATGAAAAGACGAGAAGAAAACTGGTCAGGGAGGCTTCCAAGAGGCCTACAGCAACATTAAAGGAACTGCAGGAATTTCTGGCAAGTACTGGCTGTGTGCTACATGTGACAACAATCTCCCATATTCTTCATATGAATGGGCTATGGGGTAGGGTGGCAAGACAGAAGCCTTTTCTTACAAAGAAAAACAACCAAGCCCGGCTGAAGTTTGCAAAAACAAACATCAAGTCCCCCAAAAGCACGTGGAAAAATGTGTTATGGTCTGATGAAACCAAGGTAGAACTTTTTGGCCATAATTCCAAAAGGTATGTTTGGTGCAAAAACAACACTGCACATCACCCAAAGAACAGCATACCCACAGTGAAGCATGGTGGTGGCAGCATCATGCTTTGGGGCTGTTTTTCTTCAGCTGTAACCGTGGCCTTAGTCAAGGTGGAGGGAATTATGAACAGTTCCAAATATCAGGCAATTTTGGCACAAAACCTTGAGGCGTCCGTTAGAAAGCTGAAGATGAAGAGGAAGTTCACCTTTCAACACGACAACGACCCAAAGCACACATCCAAATCCACAAAAGCATGGCTTCACCAGAAGAAGATTAACGTTTTGGAATGACCCAGCCAGAGCCGAGACCTGAATCCAATTGAACATCTGTGGGGTGATCTGAAGAGGGCTGTGCACAGGAGATATCCTCGCAATCTGACAGATTTGGAGTGCTTTTGCAAAGAAGAGTGATCAAATATTGCCACGTCAAGATGTGCTATGCTAATAGACTCCAACCCAAAAAGACTTAGTGCTGTAATAAAATCAAAACGTGCTTCAACAAAGTATTAGTTTAAGGGTGTGCACACTTATGCAACCAGGTTATTGTGAGTTTTTTATTTTTTATTTTTCCCCCTCAAAGATTTCAGTTTGTTTTTCAATTGAATTGTTCATGTTATAGGTCACATTAAAGATGGAAAAAGTTCTGACATGATTTATCTTTGTCTCATTCTTTTACATCACAAGAACCTAGCATTTTAACAGGGGTGTGTAGACTTTTTATATGCACTGTAAGTGATTTAAAAATTCTTCATAACAGGTTTATTTACTTTATAGGATATAAATAATCATGGTTATGTATACAGTAACATAATATGCACAGTCACTGCATTCTTTTAATTGAATTAGAAACATCTACATTAATCTTCAGCATATAAAGGGCACGATCAATTGACTATTCACGGCCAAAACACAACCCCCCCTACATTATTTCACAGAAAAGTTGGTTTGTCCGTCCCTTTTTTTTCTCGACACTTTCCTTTTACCATGCCTCTTTTCCATTTTAATATGTGTCTCGTATGTCCAAAATTTATTTTTCCACGCCTATTGTTTGGATAGCAAACAATAGGCATGGTTTTGCTTTGGATAGCAAAGCAAATTTTGCTATTCAAATATTCGTTTTGGATAGCAATCTCTGAGCAATTTATTCAGATTTATTTGCATCATCATGTCCAGAATTACAATGATACCAGCAACAGACTACAAATGCAAACCCTAGAATCAAGACTAGACATGAACAACAGTCTTTTGCATGTACTATTTCTGCCAAATAAGTAACTGTGAAGCCGATTCTCCATATACGTAGACACACAAAACGGGGAGGCTATTTACAAAATGTACTGAAGTTTGGAATTGTCTGGACCTAAAACTGATAGTCTGTACTTTTACCCTGTAGTAATTTAGAATTTGATTCAGAGACAACAAATACTCTTGGAGTATGAGTTAATATGGTATTAAACTAGTAGATCTGTCAATTAAGAAGTTACACCATAATTCCAAACAAAAGCATCTAAATACAGTACGATTATTTGGCCAAAATTAAATCAATTTCAACAATCATTTTTATTATATAACGTTACATAACATTAAAACATTCACTCGGCAAAATTAAGACATCATTCCCTGGGATTCGCATATCTGTATTGTTAAGATGAGACAGAACACCGATAAGAGGGCATCCTTATCTGTGTTCTGTTTCTTTGTTGTTAAGATGAGACAGAACACCAACAAGAGTTCATCAGGAGAAGATGAGGAACAGAAACATGCTGTCTGGTGCAGTAAAGAGAAACCTTTGATGTGAAAAATGTCATTTATATGGTGGGAAGAATCACTTCTTCAAGATATTTGCTATTTCAGCTGTGTGAAATTACCAAATGTCTCCATTCTTTTTAAAATGATTAATTATAATGACTCTAAATTGAATTACATTGAACTGAAATTGAACTACAATTGAAAAAAGGGTGTGGTGACCAAAGAGGAAATAAAGATTTGAAATTCAGTTAGACAATTAAATTTGCATGAAGTAGGAAATGTCTGATATTTCTTTCGGTGAAATACTGTTCAAAAAGTATATGTAACAGGTACTGTAAATAAACCCTCTACTATTCTTAAGATGATGCAAAAATCTATTTTAGGGTGTTTGAGAGGACAGCCTTCCTGAGGCGAACCCAGAACCTCATGCTGCTGATGGGGTTGTCCTTCCATTTCAGATAAGTGTTCTTCCTCAGGTATTTGTGGAGCCCAAACACTTTTTTGATCTTCACCTCCTCCACATCCTCCAGTATGATGATGATGATGTTGGGGTTGCCCTCCAGCACCAACCAGGACTGAGCCACCTCAAACTCAAAACGACACCACGCACTATCGATGAAGTGGCGCGAAACCACCACAATGACTTTACGACTACCCATGATTCCCTCATCTATGATGTTGGAGGTGATGGCCTTGCCCACTTCAAAGTCCCGCTCATGGAGGCACAGCTGAATGGGAGGGATTCCATTCTCAAGGTTCTCCACCAGCTCCTCCGTCACCCAGGCCTCGTCCTTGTTGGAGTAGATTACAAAGGCATCATAAGCACATTCCTTCTGCTGGGACACCTTGTAGCCTCTCAGCAAAATGCCGCAATAACGCAGGTAGAACTGAAACTTGTAGGCCAAGATGGACAATGTAAGAATCAAAACTACAACAAAGATGGGCCCTAAAATGCTTAATATCAAGATGTGTGTGCAGTATTCAAGGTCAAAGTCAAACACTGGTGATGATTCAGATGAAGATGTTTTGCACAACACATTGTGGGGATTCTTTATTATGTTTTTATGGGTCATTATCCACATGATAAAGTCAGATTGGGAGCAAGAGCAATCAATTGGGTTGTTGGACAAATCAAATGCTGTCAGGTTTTTAGGTAGATTATGTAGAACATGGACAGTGATTTGAGAAATTTTGTTTTGGCTTAAGTCCATCCATGAAAGCGCAGCAAGGCCCGGATTGGTCACAAAATCTACTGCTGTCAATGTATTTCCACTTAGACTCAAGTGCCGTAACTCTTTGAGATTATCAAAAGACATCCAGAGCAAACTATCAATACCACAGGAAGAAATATCCAATGTTTCCAGGTGTGTAAGATTCACAAATATCTGCAAGAATACGTCTTCTTGGAAATAGTTGCCGGGTATCTTGAGAACTCTCAGATTCCCAAGACCTTGGAATATAAACTCATGTGTGAAGATAATCCTTGAATAGGACATGTCCAAATACTTCAGGTCTTTGAGGTTCTCCATGTCGAAATTGAAGGACTTAAGCTTTGTATGATGGAAGTCTAGCACCTGAAGGGAATCTAATCCTTTGAATGGCTTGTAAACAAACTGAATTTCAGAGTTCAGACTCATGTTGAGGTGCTGGAGCTTAGGCATGTATTTCAAAATTGGATGACAACAGCCTCTTAGCAATAATTGATTTGTACTAAAATCAATATATTGGAGGAGAGGCATATTTACCAGTAAATCAAAAAATGCAACAGAATGTATATTGTCTGTGATCGTTAGTTTCTGTAATGTGTGCTGATATGAAAGTTGTCGACTAGGTATGTTTTCTAATCTGCTCCCTGCTAAATATAACTCTTTGATTTGTTTAAATTGAACCCATTCTGTATCTTTCAATTCTCCATCTATAACGGAGATCTTTGTGGCATTTATCATACAAAGAAACAAATTATTTTTTTTCCCTGTTGTTCTTTCAACTATATGAAAATATATTTCCTGGAATGTAATACCACAGAGGCCTTGTAAAAATTCAAAATCTAAAGTGGTGATCTTGTGTTTCCTTTCAAAATGTCCAATAAGTATATTGCCAACATTAAGACCAGATAATGCATTAAGACAGTCTTTAGTGATTTCAGTTGATATAAATGTCTCACGGAGGTCAAGTTTCCTTAGGGTGATGTTCTGAAATGCTCCTGGATCTATATGTATTATTGGATTTCTATTGAGTATAACTGTGATGTTTTTTCCTATTTGCCTTAAGACAGCTGTGTGATCAGCTCTTATGACAGTTATGTTGTTAGCGTGCAGGTCCAATATCCTGAAGTCTGTGAAGTTGATGAGATAGGATGGGATGTGCATGGAGAGAAGCTGGTTAGTCCCCACATTTAACTCCTGCAGTTTGTTTAAATGGTTGATATGCAAGTCCTCAATGGAAAGAAGACCTGTATCTGCAAGAACAAGCTTTTGCAGTTGATGTAGTGTGTTTAAGTCTTTATTTCCAATGTGTTCAATGGGGTTACCAGTAAGAACCAATGTCCTTACATTCCGCACATTATAGAAAGCATTGTCAGCTATATGTTGGATTCTACATCTGTTGAACAAGGAAAAATAATACAATTCAATGTACTTCTCCAGATCATCTGTAAACTGCAGTACCCTTCATATTTATTGGGTTAATGAAGAATGTGTTCTTTTTCCTGCTCTATATTCTCCAAACGTTTGGATTTGAGATCAATCAACTGCTATCTAGTTAAAGAGCTCTGTGCCCAGCAGTGACCTTAGGCGGTGTGTATCATATCTAAGACATTTCTAGAACAGAGCATTTTTCACACATAATTGGCCAGACGGAGCACCGAAAAGTTTATTTGTGCACCAAACTACAACACAGACTATCATATCACAGTGGATATTGAAGAACGAGCGAGATCTGATGAATAAATGTATTCATGTTTTGTTTAACTTTGAGAATCCTCCGTATTATACCAATTGTGCTACAAGACAATTTGAGTGTAGTCGTGGTTGTTCTTGATTCTTGATTGAAAGAGCATTCAAATATATTTCAGCAATGCTCCTATTAGTAGATATGTTGTTAAATGTACTTAGTCTCAAAATTTTTCTGCTTTCTAAAAGGCTATAACTCTTTGGAGACTACTTCCTGCTGTAGCAGGTATGGAATAAGCAGGGTAAATGTGTATGTGCTACTTCCCCATGAGATCTGTTGCAATTATGGGTGCATTACCAAAATCCACAGCATACTACCTCATCTGTGAAAAACAGTGGAGGGGATGTTATGTTATTCATCATGTAACTGGTGACAGCAGCAGATTGAATTGTGAAGTGTACAGACAAATCTAGTCTGCTAATCTGCAAGCAAGTGCCTCCAAAGCCATTAGACAGAGCTTGATCATACAGCAGGACTATGACCTCAAACATATTGTCATAACAAACAGGAAGTCTTTCAGGGCAGAAAAATATACAGTTCTTGACTGGACTAGTCAATCTGCCAATTCATGTTTGTTTAATTTGCTGATTATTAGACCAGATCTTCCACAAATTTGTCTTTGTAAACAAATAAAATTAAAATAATTTATAATATAATCTGCCTGTGGGACCACTAGGGGGCTTGTTTTTACTACATCTTTTGTATAAGAAGGTGAAACTATTATTTCCACAAATATGTCAATAAAAACTCAGTAATTGTTTGATTTCAAATCCAAACTTTTAGTGTAGAGCCAAAAGATGAAAAAGGTCAATGTGCCAATAATTATGGATGCAATATATTAACAATGAAGATGTTAGAAGGACAAAAAAATACAATTAAAAAAAGAGTACCTCGTAAGATCAAGGAACTGCAAATCGACCAGTTTAGGGAAAAGTTTCTGGTGTAAAGATGCTAGGTTGTTGAAGCTAAAATCCAGAGATTCTGTTTTGGGGTGAAGGGCTGGTATGTAGCTCAGGTTTTTCCCTGCACAGACGTAGTTCATCTTTTGTAACACCTAAGAAATAATTACATGTTAAGACACCTTAAGTTTATCACAATATTATACGAGACACATTATGATGGACATAATCATGAAAATATATAATACTGTAAATATCCTTTAGTATTTTGACTCAATTATATTACAAATAAATAATGATAATAATAAAATAATATTGTTGTTGTTATTCAGCTTGTTATGGAATCTCAAAGCTCTTGAAGAGCAACAAACTGGTGACATATCATGACAGGTCAAACTTGTATTTTTATTTAATATTTGCCTTTATTTAAACAAGCACTTTTTAATAAAATAATAGCATGTAGATAATATGCATGATGAAACACATTATTATGTATGATACAAGGTTAATACATTATCATATGTATAAATATAGCAGCACTCCAAAGAAAAAAGTAACACAAAATGTCATTATTTTTTCAAGCGAAACCACCAGCAGTATCTAAATGCATTCAAGCCTGAACAAATTTTGTTATTTTGCTACTTCTGTTGCACAAGAAAAAATGTAAGCGTTTTTACCTAGCTCAGAAGCTCTGCTTTGCGTGTCAAGTACTAAACCAGACCTGTGTTCTTGTGCTGTAATTAATTGATTAACTTTGATAAATAATGTGATCTGTAATGTTTCTCAGAGTACCTTGTAAGTAGTCAAACAGTGAACAGTGAAAGAGAGCATCTAATGGCTCAAGGGCAGAGGGTGAGCTGGATTATATCCTCCGAGTCTAAAACTACACAAGCTCTATTTCTGTAAAGGAATCCAATCTTGATTTTCATTTTTTTTTCAAAATAGACAAAGTTTTGGTTCATAAAATGTTGAATAAAGGCAAAGCCTTTGATTGCTGTGTCCTCCAATATGGAGGTGGTCAGGTTATAGGAGGTGGTCAGGTTATATGAGTCCAGATGATGGTGTTCTTTTTTTATACAGAGAAGTCAATCTGAGACCAATTTTACAGTTGAACCCAGTGGTACAGCAAATAAAAACATACAAATGGACACTGGCCAATAAAATGGTCATCCACCAAGCATTTGAATGAACCCATAGACACTGAAACGTCTAGCTGAAGTTTACAAAATCTTCAATGGATCAGGAGCATAAGAGACAAAAGCATGTATCCCTAACTTTGAATGAGCTTGTGGTATCTCTAAGATTAACCTGTCTTGAGAGCACATTTGACAACTACTGATTTTATAAAAAGTAATTTTTGATGTAAGGTAGTTTGGTATGAGGTATATTCAATCATAAGCCAATGTCTGGCCCTTCTGGAAGCCAGAAAGCCCCAGCAAACTGAAATGTATAAAGGAAAATGATAATAAAACGCAAAGCTGTATGATAGACTACATCATACTGAAGCTGTTTTACAACCCCGTTTCCAAAAATGTTGGGACGCTGTGTAAAATGCAAATAAAAATAGAATGCAATGATGTGCAAATCATTTATCCCTATATTTAATTCAAAATGGTACAAAGACAACATATCAAATGCAATCACAGCTTCAAGTGTTCTTGGGTATGTCTCCTCCAGCTTTGCACAGTTGATTTGGGTAGTTTCTCCCTTTCTTCCTTGTAGATCCTCTCAAGCTCTCTCAGACTGGATGGGGAGCATCAGTGAACTGCACAGATTTTCTTCAAGGATCTCTCTATATTTTGCTCTGATAATCCTACCCTCAATCCTGATCAGTCTCCCAGGTTTTTCCGCTGAGAAGCCTCCCCATAGCATGATGCTTCCACCACCATTCTTCCGTATAGCGATGGTATTAGCCAGGTGATGAGTGGTACCTTGGCATTTAGGCCTAATAAATTTGATCTCATCAGATACTTTTTGTGGTCTTGATCTCCGTCCTTCAGACAGCATGTCATATGTCTTTTACACAAGAGAGGCTTCTGTCCAGCCACTTATCATAAAGGAAAGATTGATGGAGTGCTGTAGAGATGGTTGGTTCCGTCTCTGCTGGGTGACTCTGAAGTGCTTTTAAAGTGGCCATTGGGTTCATGGTCACCTCCCTGCCCTTCTTGCCCAGTTACTTATTTTGACTGAAATGCCAGATTTAGGAATAGTCTTGTTGGTGGCAAACTTTTTCCATTTCACATTGATGGACCCCACTGTGTCTACTGAGACCTTTTAACACTAGAACCGCCAGGCCTTTTTGACCCCCAGTAACCGCCAGAGCCGAATGCCATTTGGCGTCATTAGCATATGAATCGTCCCTATTAGCATGGACATTCTCCTCCACAACATCATCATCCAGCCAGAGCATCAGTTCATCTACTGGGTTGTTATCAAACTATATAGAATAATCAAAAAAATAATGAATTTCAGAATTTGTTTGTTTTAAATGGTCAATTAATTTGTTGTAGTGGGGCTATCGAGTTGATTTCAACACCAATGCATAGCTGTAGTCTCCTAGATTATTGGCATATAAGATCTTTTTATAGGTGACATTAATAAGTTATGGAAAAACGAGAGGAGTTATTAGAAAAAGACGAGATATCGTTGGAATTTTGTTTTGTGAATAATTATTTGGCCTAATACATTTGTAGAAAATTAATCTTCAGTAAAATAAGCTGAGAAAATTCAAAGAGAGACGATAGGATGTTGGTGCGACTTGGTTTCTCTTTCCCTACAAAAATAATGTAGATTTACCTTTTCGATTTACATTTGATGAATTAGTCTACACAATAAGCTGAATCTCCTATTGAAAAACAGTAACCCGTGTGATAAGTAGCCTATATCATTTGTATTATGTTTCAATAATAGCCTAATTAGGTTTTCATTCATCTGGGAGTATCGCGCATTCATCCATTGACGTCATGCATTAAGTAAGGGGTGATTAGCGCCTGGGTGCCATTTGGGTACCAGCGCTAAGTGGCGTGGGCTGTTGGCGGATTAAGTTGGAAAACAGGGTAAACAAAAACAGGTAAATAGTCTCTAAACAGTTTTCTGCTCATCAGTTTAGAATTCCGACAACGGATGAATGTAATATTTGTCTATTTAGGAAAAGTAATGGAAGGAGGAGGGTGCACCTTTCAAAATGGCAGTTTTATTTTATTTACAAACTCAAATGCCAATTGGCATAGGCATATGGCATTTCTAGTGTTAAAAAGCTTATTTTTTATAACCTGAGGTCTGCAGAGATCCATGGGCTTCACAACAAGTTATTTGCACTGTGGTGTGTGGGATGATTTATTGATTTCTTAACTTTGTTATTATGGCTTATTGTGTGTAGCAGTGATTCTGTTGCATTCATTTTACCGTGATGCCCCGCCATGGCAAAATCTTTCCTGCCAAGTCTATAAAAAAAATAAGTAATCAAAACGTTTTGTTCGACAAATGACAAATTATTTGTCAGGGTACAACATCTTTCTTATGGGTATTTAGCTCATTGTGCTATTTTCTGCATGCAATTTGAGAAACACAGATTACCTTGTCATAGTAATTGGAACCACCAATACGCTCTATGCAAATGAGCTGTACGAGAAGCACAATGTCCTTACCGTGTTCGAAACCCCTCTTGTTCTCCCGGTGCGAGAAACCTATTTCAGAGTGTATGCCTCTATAGAAGTAAGGGGTTAGAGAGGTCACCAGAGGTCACCAGAGGTCACACTGTAAAAGTTCCAGTCGTTTGTTTGCTTTACTTAGTTAATTAGCTAAATATTCAGTTAAAACACAAAATATTCTAGTCTCATTTAGATGTTTAGATATTGCTGCCACAATTGTATCCCCGGTTATATTGAGAAACAATGACATCAGTAAAGGTTTCGCTAGCTAACCCTACTATTTCGCCATGCTAGCTAGCTGTTCATCCAACATGAACCGCAACGTCAATGGATCCGCTTTCAATGTGATTTTTCTTACGTTGAATTTGTCAAAATATTTTAATATGTTGCAGCAAAAGAGAAAGTTACAGAGACAATAATGTCAGGTAACTTTAGCTAGTCTGACGAATGTCTGAATCAAATGATGTATTTACTTGAACCTAAATAACCTCATTGATTAGGAGAAACATTTTTGTACCATCTTTAAAAGGTAATGCTCTGTGTTTTTATAAGAAATGTATTAATTACTTTACTAGGCAGGGAAGAGACAGAGTCTTGAAAGTAAGAGACAGTGGTACAGAGGAGAAAGCCATCAGCGGACATGGAAGAGCAGAGAGTAGACCAGAGTGAAACAGAGAAGAGAGAGCTGAGAGGAGTGGACAAAAGAGAGGAAAAAGATATGGAGAGAATTGAAGAGGAATAGAGGAGTGAGGAAGAAAGTAAAGAAGTGATGGAGTGGAGGGAATAGGAAGAGGAGAGAATAGATGGAGAGGAGGGCATAGGAAGAAAGGTGAGAGGGAGAAAGGAAAGAGATGGAGTGAAATGAGGAGGGCACCTAGCTCCCTATGTGCCTCTCCCTCAAGTGCCCCCCCATCAATGAGCTGAACTACAGGAAATAGTTTTCCTAAAACCTAGAAGAAATAAGTGTTGCCCTGCTCTACAATACCCCCCCACAGCAAGAACATTTTCCAGAGGAAACACTGGTGTGTAGACTGATGGCAAAAAATGCTATTACATTGTAAATTAAGTCTACCCAAATGTCTAAAAGGTGTAGCGGTCTGAAACTTTCTGAAGGTACAGTATGTGTGTGTATACATATACAGCTCTGGAAAATATTAAGAGACCACTGCACCTTTTTCTTTCCTTTCCAAAAAAGTTGAAAAGGAAAGTATTGAGTGAGGAACAGAAGCATTCAATTTGCAGTGGTCTCTTAATTTTAACCCTTCTGTTCCTCACTCAAAACTTTCCTTTTCGACTTTTTTGGAAAGGAAAGAAAAAGGTGCAGTGGTCTCTTAATTTTTTCCGGAGCTGTATATATATATTTGGATGGGATTTTATTTGTACTCACTGCCAGATTTGTAAAGGTCACAAGCCATTCATTTGGGAGTTCTTTGACTTTTTCCCTTGGTGATAGATTACAGATGGATTTTCCATATGTGTTACCACAATTCTATTCCCCATTGAAACAGAAAGGCATTTAAGGCCACATTACAGTTCTTTTGGATTGAGGTGTACTTATACATTTTCAATGCACCCTTTGGAGTTTACTGATAAGACTTCGAACTGTGACTGTCAGACTGTAAAGAATCTGCTGATAGAGTTCACATGTTGTATTGAGTCTGAGAGTGAGTCCCGAAATCCAATAAAACAATCTATTTCATTCTCACTAAATGGTTTGTAAAAACCCATTGTAAATTAAACCATTATCTCTAGTCTACAAGATTTCTTTTCTTTTTGCTTGTGACTTCTACTTACTCCGTGAGATCAGATCATATCACAAGAATATGACTTGCTAAGTATGTGTTGTGGGTTCCTATAGCAGACTAGTATGAAAAAGCAAACATCTATGAAAGTAAATACACACACCGTTGATAAACGGTTGCTGTTTGTTGCTATTGATAAAAAATGTCAGCTTAATGAAAACACAATTGCAGGTAGGCATGTTAATTTCTTTTTCAATCAAGGGAAATAGGAAAGTTATCAAATATGGGTCTATCTTTTCAGCTTTTCACAAATGCTCTCTAAAATATGCTTGCATTGGAAATAACATTAGAGGGTTAGATGATTCTTCATCTTGATGGCAAGGATAAGAGGGCTGAAATGAGTCTTGATATTAAATACAGACTATATTACATTAAAAACAAGCTGTAAAACACTTTTAAGTCAGTGCAGAGCTCTGAAAATTAGTAAACTTAAAATTAGAAATCAGTAAAATACTAAATCAGTTATCAGAAATTACAGAAAACATGAACAGGATTCTTGGATTGAAATGTTTTATAATCATACTTTACCTCTGTGCAAATGTCTCCTAACACGGCATTCAGAACAAACACTATCCAGATCAGAGCAGATGCCATGTTGTTCACCCAAACATTCAATCAGTTGTCATAACACTGGCCAAATATTAGACTGTCTGTTTGGGAAGTGATCATGTGTATGCGTGTCTTTGGGGGGTGTTAAAACTTTTTCCTCTTTTCTGTTCCTCATATATCTAAATGTCCTCCCCCCAATTCAGGTAACTGTTCTTCTTCAAGTATTTGTGGAGCCCAAACAGTTTCCCTGTGTGATGACTGCCTGTGATTTTAAGATGAGACAGAACATCCAAAAAAGGACATAATTCTCTATTTTTGTATATCTGTGTTGTTTACATGAGACACAACCCTGATAAGAGGACATCCTAATCTATGTGTTGTATTTCTGTGTTGTTAAGATGAGACAGAACACCAATGTGAGATCATCAGGAGAGGATGAGGAACAGAAACATGCTGTCTGTTGCCATAAATAGGAACCTTTGATGTGAAAAATGTTATTTATATGGTGGGAAGAATCACTCAGATTACATTCAGAGATATTTGCCTTTTTCAGCTGTGTGTGTAAATACCAAATGTCTCCATTCTTTTTAAAATGACTAATAATAATGACACTGCATTGAATGACATTGAACAGAAAAAGAACTATCACTGAAAAAAGCATGGTGACCAAAGAGGAAAATCAGTTAGGCAATTAAATTAAATACGCATAAAGTTGGAAATGTCTGATATTTAATTAGGACAATGCTGTTCGTAAAGAATACGTAACAGTTATAGAATTCATCAACTATTCTTAAGCTGATGCAAAAATCTATTTTTGAAGGACAGCCTTTCTGAGAATCCTGGGGATCCTTTACTGTGTACATTGGTACTTTGTATAATGTTCAGGGCAGTTGTCACACACTGCAAACAAACACACTGCCTAGAATTGAAAGTTATTCATTAACGGACATATGGTAATTATATAAATGTTTTCAAAGTTGGTGTGAAGTGGCTTGACTTTCAGATCTGTTCCCAGGTGAGATGGGATACCTATTGGTAGGTCCGACAGAACCAGGAATTCCCATCTTCTGCTTTATGTCTATCGGCTTAGGGCCCCTGTTTTAACCTTAACCAAGCTGCCTTTGTGTGTGTGCGTGTGTGTTGTGTGTGTGTATGTATGTGTGCGTGTATCAGTCAGCAATGGTGTATGTGTGTGTCAGTGAACACGCTTGGCATTTGGCAGCTCTGAAGACTGCCCAGCTGAACATTAACTATTCATGATGTGCAGTACACTCAGTGTGGCTAAGGCAGAAAGGTCATTGAAAAATGATCACTTAGGTTTGGCAGCAGCAACTCCCTGCATCAATGCGTGAAAATACTCTTTGTACACTTTTGCCCCTCATTCTGCCCCTTGATTTTTATTTAAAAAACAATCATCTGTATTGTAGTTATAATAGCCTGTGACTGTATTACAGTTATAGTAGCCTGTGACTGTACTGTAGTTATAGTAGCCTGTGACTGTATTGTAATTATAGTGGCCTGTGACTGTA
>JACXGI010016689.1:0-15534 GCA_016801175.1 Esox masquinongy
TAGAGGAATGGCACTTTAAAGTCAGAATGTCATCTGCAGTGTTATGTATTAGGAAATGTAGTCTAGAGGAATGGCACTTTAATGTAATGATTTAAAAGTATTTTGAGGTGGTGATATTCAGAGCCTGTCCTCTTTCTCAGTCAGTACCAAAAACACAGTTACACATTACCAATCCCAGAGCCGACCCCTTGGTAAAGATGAGCAAAAGGGCATTTACAGTTAAGCCCAAAAGTATTCATACCCATGCCAAATTTTGAGCTATAGTTAATTTTTATTTGACCAATAGGTTTCTTGTGGCCGGAAATGACATAAACAAGTGACAAAACACGGTAAGACATTGTGCTGGAGATACAAATGAATAACGTATCTATTTCTGTTTTTAGCCATGACTTGCAGTTGACTAGTAACTGACTAGAGAATTATTACTGTTCAGCTTTTCTCAATTTATAGGTGATTAGAACGCTCTCTCGTGGTGGAAATTACAAGACCATTTTAAATGGTATAGAAACTTGAATTTTCTCAAAAATTTGCAAAAATTTCAAGGGGTATGAATAATGTTGGACATGGCATTTTTCATAAAAATGTTAAAAAAAACAGAAATAGTTACGTTATTCATTTGTATCTCCAGCACAATGTCTTACTGTGTTTTGTCACTTGTTTATGTAATTTCCAGCCAGAAGAAACCTATTGATCAAATAAAAATTCACTATTGCTCAAAATTCGGCATGGGTATGAATACTTTTGGGCTTAATTGTACATATTTTTTGGGGGGCTTCATTGTACACCTGAAGGATGAGAGAAACAGAAAAAATAAGCATTTTTCTCCTTGGCAACACAGTATATACTCATATCTAATAGAATGGATATTCATCAACTTCCTCATGACTTACCATGACAGGCCAACGATGTAATTACTCAAGTACATATTTGACCCTTTTCACTGCATAACACTGTAGAGACATAACTGTTTTGAATGAAGAAAAACTGCAAAACGGCAAAAGTGCAGTGAATGACTATCCCCAGTGCTGTGGCTTAATAGACAAAAACAGACAATGTCAGTAGGCGCACAAGACAGCCGCCACATGAGGAGACAAATACAAGTCAGAACAATCTGTCCTTCTCAGAACAGTTAAACATGAAGTATCATCTCCTATCAGTTAGTCCTTTTAAAGTTTTCCGCATAAGTAGAACAGTTAATAAAGTTTGTTATAAGGCTGGTTATCCGGATCACTTCCAGGTTGGAGTGTACCATCTTTGAAATTGTTCGTTTTATGTTTTGACGTTACTGGATCAGCTTTCTCGCCACCAATCCAAACTTATACAATAGTAGGAAAAAGGCTATACTGACACAAGATCAGCATTTATATGACCGTTTGTAATATTAAATCGCTACTGAGAGTTGAGAATTTGATTATTTGTGTGTCTTACAAAGAACAACACAGACGTTTTTTTATAATGTATGTGCTTTACTAATCAGGTTCCATTTGGGACACTGTCACTGAAACCAAACTAGCGGTGTGTGTGTGTGTGTGTGTGTGTGTGTGTGTGTGTGTGTGTGTGTGTGTGTGTGTGTGTGTGTGTCTAACAGAGCGACAGACAGGGCAATCATATGACTGACGCGTGTTTTGACCACAGAGCACTGTAACAGCCTCAAGCATAAACCCATTACGATGATAGTCATATACACACATGCACACTATCTCTCTCACACGAACAACGCAAACTCCCGCAGGCCAACTTATGTGCACACTCCACAATGTATTTCAACAGGTCTAATTTCAGAGGAAGTGTGTGTCAGACTTAGCAGACAATAGTGAATGACTCAGACTGTTATTGCGGGATTAAGGAAAATGTTTCCAGTTGGAAAACTTTATTTTTTATAGTTGCATATATTTGAATGTTTTTGAAGTATTACCTGATCTTACATATGGGGCAATTTGTTAAGGAAAAATATCAGTGTTGGGACTTTGTAAATGCTTGCTTGTCTTTTTTTTTTATTTCTGCCAATCAGTACAACTCCTAAGCAAAGGAACTCAGTTTCAAAATCTACAAAAAGTGTTTGAAGTTGAAAAGACCTATTGTAAGAAACAGCTAAATATTATTTACCTGTTTGGTCAGCTGAAGAATTAGCAGGCTCAGCTACTGCATACCACCAGGACACATCATTAAAATCCTCATGGTATGTAGTGGTCAGCTTCACCATTAGGACAATCTATTTTCATCGTCACTATGTAATCCAACATGACCTTTCAGGAAAGGATGTAGCCAGACCCTCCCCTCTTCCTTCTACTCTGGAGACGTTAGGTCATTAAAAGTGCTAAACAATGTAAGTCAAATGCATTAAAACTATTACTGCATAGGGCCTTTGGTCAAGAGAAGTGCACTAGAGATGGAATAGTTTGCCATTTGCAAATCACGGTTTGGATTGTACTTGTAATGTGTACACACACATGCGTTCACACCCACACACTAGTGAATGCTGTGTTTAAATTCAGCCTGGGGTGAAATGACAGGGGGGATGATAAGACTATCTTGAGGTTATTCTCAGAGTTCTAATTCCGGAACGTTAAAGGTTCAAGGGCAGAATCAGGGAGCCCTTTGTGATGTCATTAATTACAGTTAATGGATTCACAAAGCTTTTCTGATTTGTTAAACAGAGATCACTCCCGGGCGGGCGTGATTTTACTCGCGGAGCTGAGACGCCAACAACCGGCAACTGACTGTCTAAAACTAGATATGTTAAATCAATTTGGCTTTGTTTCTAAAGGCACCCTAGCTCATCCTAATCGAAAATATAGAGATTGTGTCATAGAGGATTATTTTTATCTACACTGGTCTTTAGAAAATACTCAACCAACCATTCAGGCTCGAATTAAGGGTTCAAACCAGCCAGCTGCTTTCGAACGAGTCAGGCGGGAAGGAAGCTGTTAGGAAACAGTGAGAGAGGAGACGTCCTGAATGGAACCTAAGTCCCTACAAAGTGCACCACACGACTTCTGACCAAGTCCTATCTGCCCGGTTAAAGGTAGTGTTGTTGATAGTGTGCCATTTGGAATGCAGACAGACATTTCATGTCCAGTCATGATGATTTCATCATCCTTCAGCTCAGCAGTAACGGATGCATTACACACACACACACACACACACACACACACACACACACACACACACACACACACACACACACACACACTCCTCCCCTTTCTGAGCTCAACAGCTAACTTAAACACACTGTTAGAGACTGTTTATGTATAGGATCGGGTTTCTAATTATCTGACAATGTGTGCGCGTGCGCGAGTGTGTGTTATATGAACGGGCAGCGTTCCTTGGGAAAGGGATGGCATAGGGATTAGGTCATGGGAATCACTGGAAATAGGGAGACACACCAGATCTTCTGGATCCTGCCCCTGTGTCAGGGTTGTGACCTCTGGTGGGGTAACATGGCTACTGCAGCAAAAAGCATGCACCCCTCGAAAAATCCACCAGAAATTGTCGCAATATAACAACAAACACTTTTATTTTAGGCTTACAATAACACAGCTACTGAAGGTTGTAGTCAGCAAAGTTTTTGTCTATCTGGAATAAATCCTAAAGCATAATTTTCTGTGACTGCGATAAGATTCAAACATAGACCTATTGGTTGCAGGTCTGCATCTCTAGCTACTACGCTATTTAACAAGAGTCAGTCAATCAGTCAGTAAAAAAGAGACATTCGCTCTTCTTGGCCGACTCCGCTTACGCAGTCTGGCAAAAACAACTTGAACGAGGCATCGATAACGTCATCGGTCGGCTTTCAGACCAAGGCACACCAAACACGGTTTTGTGGGTCAGGGCATACTCATCGGCCAACTGATTGGCTGTCTGGGTCAATGTCGCCACCTTCTGTTCATTTAAGTGAACTACAACAACAATGTCCAGGTCAACTGATGACTGGACATTACTGTAGCTCATTAATCCCCTTTCCTTCCCCTGTAACTATTTAACATTTGCTTTGTCGATGTAAATGTGTTTTTAATGAACCTAAGTGGTAAAACAACGGTGAACAAATATATAAACATATGATATAAAAAAGCCCTGCTCAGAATTGTACCAATCACCTGCATTAAGCAGTGAAAAACTACAGAGGGCAGTCTTGCAAAAATAAAAGTCTTATCCACAGATCTTATTTTACTCCCATCAAGTTATGCCTAGTCTATTACATAAAACTCTGAACTGATAGAAAAATATATAAATATAGAAATTTTTAAAGAGTTTTCTAATGATCAATTAGCCTTTTAAAATGCTAAATGTGGATTATTCAAGTTTAGCATTTTAGTTGCTGATAATAGGCTCTGTACGCCTATGTAGATATTCTATTAAAAATCTGCCATTTCCAGCTACAATAGTCATTTACCACATTAACAATGTCTACACTGTATTTCTGATCAATTTGATTATTTCAATTGACCAAAAATTTCTTTTGAAAACAAGGACATTTTTAATAGACCCTTTCTGAATGGTAATGTACATTTAAAGGTTCATATTAATATATTTTTAAATGTTGATATCCATTGTTTGTCAATGATTGAGAAGAGATACAACATTATGTATAAAATAAAATGTTTACAGACTGTTTCCCGGAAAAAGAATAAGGCCAGTCATGTCATAGTCCCGTCCTAGTCCATATGAAACGTAGTATTGTGCATAAAGTCCTAGTCCCGTCCTAGTCCATATGAAACGTAGTATTGTGCATAAAGTCCTGTCCTGTCCTAGTCCATATGAAACATAGTATTGTGCATAAAGTCCTAGTCCCGTCCTAGTCCATATGAAACGTAGTATTGTGCATAAAGTCCTAGTCCCGTCCTAGTCCATATGAAACGTAGCATTGTGCATAAATTCCTAGTCCCGTCCTAGTCCATATGAAACGTAATATTGTGCATAAAGTCCTAGTCCTGTTCTACTCCACATCAAGCCTAATATCCAGTACTGAAACACACAGTCAAGGGAATCTCTGTTTGTTAGTCGGGTCAAGATTTAATTTGCATCTGGGAAACCATCCCTGCTGGTTGACGACTGTATTTTGGGGATTAGTGTGGTAGCATCAAAACAACAACAGGTCCTTAGAGCCGAGCCTGAGACCAGGTGAGGGCAATCTATTTCCTTTGGGACGGATACGTCTTGCACACTGATTCAATCAGGTTATTACAAAATCTGATGTGGCCCTCGAGGCAAAAACATTTCAGTCGAAGTTGGCTCCAGAGTGTAAATAGGAACATTTTGGTTACAACCAGTCTAGTCCAGAAAATAATGTATGACACAGGTGAAGAGGCATGTCACATATGATGTCCAAGAACATGCTGCCACTGCTGACAGCACTCAAGTAGCATCTAGTGAGCTATGGCTAACTGGTAAAAGAATTCACACAAGGTAGATATCAACAGCTTAACCCCTCACATACTCCTTTCTCTGGCCTCTTTCTTAAAACGCAATGGAGAACAAGTCTGGGGGGGGGTTCGGTACGCCGATGAAGACAACCAGGTTGCACTCAGTGTGAAGGCATATACATGTTGTTTCTGTTTAGGTTGTTGTTGTTCATCCTGATACCTGTTCCTTACAAAGTGATCCATGGGTTGTAGCGTTAGTGCATAGTTGTGCGAAGTTCTGACTGGGGAGGTGGATCTCCCCAACTTTCCAGTCCATCCTCTGTGTCAGGTGGATCTCCACAGATTTCCAGTCCATCCACTGTGTGAGGTGGTTCTCCCCAGATTTCCAGTCCATCCACTATGTGAGGTGGATCTCCACAGATTTCCAGTCCATCCACTGTGTGAGGTGGTTCTCCACAGATTTCCAGTCCATCCACTGTGTGAGGTGGTTCTCCACAGATTTCCAGTCCATCCACTGTGTGAGGTGGTTCTCCCCACCTTTTCAGTCCAGCTTGGCAACTGCCGGCAGCACTTGTTGGAACTGTTGGAAGTCATATTGTTTCCTAGAACTGACCGCTGTTGGTGCCGCCTCATCGCTCCGTCTTGTAACATTCCTCCCCTCCCTTTCACACCTCTCCTCTCTTCCTCTGATGACTTTTCTCCCTCCCTTCTGTCTTTAACAAGCAAGACAGCAGCCAGACAAAAAAATCTGCTAATTGTTCTCCATTAATAACACATATAAAACAAGAAATAATTGATTGCATAACTATTGACTTAAATAACACACCTGAATGAGCTGTGGTACAGCCAAATTGTCTTTGGATGTCATGAAATTAGTTGAATGCTGTCCAACTGCATGCAATTAGAGTGCATATTATTTCAGGTTAAATACCCCTGTCTCTGGGAGGTCCCACAGTTGGTTAATAAAATTCTTACTACATTCCTACGACACAAAAAAACTATGTTACGAAAATTCACTTTAAAGTAAATTTAAAAAAATACAGAGAATATGGCACAACTGTGAATCTGTCTAGAACACACTATCTTAAACAGCTGAGAATTTGGGTGAGAATGGCAATAGTCAGGGAGGACACGTAGGGTCTTCCACGATTGATCTTGGGGATACTGGGCATACAGCAACAATAGCCTGGGTGCTTCACAAAAGTGCCCTTCATGGGAAAGTGGCAAAAAGAAAGCCATTGTTGAAAATAATTTGTCTAGACTGTGCCAAAACTCATGTGAGATTAGACATGTACATTAGCACATTAGGCATGTACATTAGCACATTTTAATGTATCAATTTATAGGCACTACAACACTTATATTTATAATATTTAATTCATACGGGCCATATTCCCATTTCTACATTATTTAAAATTGCTTCTAGTCACTACTGTTATGTAGATTTTGTATTTTCTGTTGTTATTTTTGCTTTATATGTTTTTTAATTTCTACGTAGATTACTACGACACGTTATACGGTATGGAAAATATGGATAGAAATATAAGTGCAACATGCCTACAAATGGTACATTAACCTCCTAAGACCTGAGCTTTGATAATGCATGCATTTTTAATTTCTCCTAGCTATTTGGGATTAGTAGGACCTGATAAGTATAATATCTAAGCATGGCGCAGACAACTGTCCTCTAATAAGGACAATAGGTTTAAGTTAAGCAGAATGAAGTACATGGTGCAGGAAGCCTAAGACAGTGTCCTCATATGTGGACACAGGGTCTCAGGAGGTTAAAATATTCTAATGTACATTGAATATACATAGAAAGTCATCAGAGCATTTGAAATGTTCCTGTGATCAATATGATCATTGATCAGTGTTGTTGTTTGAGAAGCCTTACGGCCTAGGGGAAAAAATGCCTTCCGAGGGTTCACCGCTGTACAGCAGTCTACACCGGCCCCTCAACGGGCCAGTGTCAGCAGAAAGTCTTGTTGAGACAAATATCCAGTCGGCACAAACGGGAGGACTTGGCCACCCACCCGAGCTGCCTCCTGCGAAGGTTTCTTCCTAGGTTTGTCCAAGCCAGTCTGCCTCAACGTCTTATTGCTTGCTTTTTCTAGGGTTTTAGGCCAGGAATAAGCACTTTAAGATGTAAAACTGCTTATGTGAAAAAGGGTTCATTGATTTGATTGGTTGATCCTACGGTAGACATCGATGTTCTACAAACAGCTGAAATGCACCTTTTTGTCATTTGACATTAGGGGTCTACATGTTTACCTCAGCTAAGCACGGAGAGGATGAGTTTACCATCTGCCAGGATAACATAGAGACCGGGTTTCAGGAGCCCCAAATGCCAGCCGACTTCCTACATCAAATCTTGGCCAATAGCCCTTCGTAGGGAAAAGAGTGCCATTTTGGAGGCACTCTAGTACACTCAGTGGTGAGCCAAACCTGTAATGGATTTATAGTCCATTGTCAACTTAAACAGAGAGTTCAGCCTGAAGAGGATCCTCCTAAAAACCCACTAACAGGAAGGAAAGCCTAGCCTAGCCTAGCTTAGCTTAAAGAAAAACGCTCTTAGACCACCAGGGTCTAGGGGTCATCCTTCCTGCCCGGAGTCAAGGGGTCATCCATCCTGCCCAGGGTCAAGGGATCATCCATCCTGCCCAGGGTCAAGGGGTCATCCATCCTACCCGGGGTCAAGGGGTCATCCTTCCAACTCATGGTTAGGTGCTCAACCTGTGCCCATCTCATGGTTAGGTGCTCAAATCTGGACTCTCTGACAAGGTCCTCCTCATGCGCTGTTGACGGTCATTTATGGAGGTCTTAACTGGGGACCTTAAAGTGGGTTGTCAGATGTTGCCCCACCCACCCACAGCCAGCCGGCCCTAAATATCTGTTACCACGCAACCAGGCAAACAGAGTGATGCCGTTTGAGGCGTGTTGAGATCTAATAAACAAACCGGATCTAGTTTAGGCTGCGGCGTCGAGGTCTAATTCTCACCAATTAAAGCAGGCCGTCTCTAATTTGGGCAGCATTGTGATGGGTGTGTAAAGGATCTCTCTTTCATGTTGGGGCGGGTGTACAGTAGGCGTATGAATGTGCACTGTAATAATTGCCTCGGTGCACATCTGATACAAAGCCATGTTTGTGTTTGAGTCGGGAGGCACCAACTAAACACGTGTCTGATCTATCGTGCCAGCCACTGCAATATAAGCCTGCAGTAATAATGGTTGGGTTTGCAATATTCCTGTAATTTTCCCAAATTGTCCAGGTTTTCCCGAAATCCCGGTTGAAAGATTTATTGTGTGACATTATTGGTATTATCGGTAATCCTGCGACTTTGATTTCTGGAAAACACAGGACCTTCGGGAAACAGACACTCTCGGTGTTTTACCGTAACCTAACATTGCAAATAGTGAGATATCTAGGCTGCCTTTGTATTAGCGAAAACACATTTTATAACCTCAGAGGGGAAACCAAGTTTAATGCTTCCAGCCTAAACAGTTTGTCTTCAGGAAGCTACTCAGCACCTTCCCTCAAATCAAGGCCAACACTTGTGGCGGTGAGACCACTGGTTTCATAACACCGAAGACAATCACAAGGCTGTGTCCCACATGAAAAATCTACTGGTTCCTTTTATAGTGCACTACTTTTGTTTAGGTAACACCTTCTGTCTTTCCCTCTCTCTCTGTTTCCTCTTTCTATCTATAGCTCAACATCTCCCTCTAAATCGCTTGCTCCCCATACCTTCTCTCTCTCTCTAACCACCTCCACCCACTCAGTGGTTTAGGTGAGGGAGGGGCCACTTTCCAAAGAGATTTCCTTTGTCCTCACTTTGGCCTCTCCATCCTCGCACAAGCTCACTTGAACAAACACACTATACTTTATTCTGTTGGATGTAACGTATAATGTACTGTAGGATGTAACAGAGTATAATAAATTATGTAATGTAGGGTATAATGTTGTATGTACTGTAGGATGTAATGTAGAGAATCTACTTCAGGGTGTAATTTAGGATGTAATGAATAATGTACTGTAGGACATAACCTGATGTACTGTAAGCAATAATGTAGGATATATTGTAGTACGTATTTTAAATTTGAATTATGCACTATTTTTTGTTAACGCTCTCTGGAACCACTTTTTCAAACGTTACAGTATATATCTGGATGTTACCTATTGAATCTGATTAAATGTTACCTCTGGTGTCCCGGATTCATTTCCAATCTGGTCTTCATACCATCAGCTTTCAATTCGTTCATTTTCCCCTGTCCTTCCCCTATAGCTATTCCCAGAGTTGTTTGAGTTAATGAAAATGTGTTCTCAGTCAACCTACCTCATATAAGGGTTACATTAACATTTTTAAAAAAACAACGTACTGTACCCCAACAACATATCCTAGTCACACCTTCAAACACATTGGTGGAGAACTTTGTATACATTCACTTTAGGTCACCTCATAACTTGACGTGTCAGAGAATGTGCTGCTGTCACAGTCATCTTTACACATATAGTTTGTGGTCAAAGATAAACAATACTCTAGATGCTCCAAAATAAACTACACCACTGCTTCCTGACCATCCAGGCCAAGGTGTCAGAAGTTCAATGTAGAGCACTAAATAGGGAATAGGGCCCTAGTTTAAACTGGTGCACTAAATAGGGAATAGGGCCCTAGTCTAAATTGGTGCACTAAATATGGAATAGGGCCCTAGTCGAAACTAGGGCACTAAATGCCAGAATCTGTTTGCCCTCCTCCCATCAGGCAGGTGGTACAGGTCTCTCTGTTCTCACACCAGCAGGCTCAGGAACAGTTTCTTTCCATCTGCTATAACCCTGCTGAACTCTGTGACTTCCCATCACTAACTATGCCCACCCTCTGCACTAGTCTGATAAGATTTTTCAGGTCACCTGTCATTGCTGCGATTCCTGTATTTCATTTGCACATGCCGACTTGCACCTTAAACCTGCACCTTATCCCTGCCCTCACTGCACATTGCACATTTAGAACTGCCACTGTACTTGCATTTTCAATTGTTACACACACATCTACCTCGGGAACCTCATTGCCGCAATCCCTGCATTTCAGTTGCACATGCTACCTTACTCCTTCAATTTGTGTCGATTGCAAAGTCAGAATGCCATTTGAGAATTGCCATAACTATTTATCTCACTTGTACATACATTATACTTAATACTGCCACAGTGTTGTAGGGAGTGGAGACAGACGCAGGAAATATGGCAAGGGTTTTTATTACCCAACTCAAAGCACGTCAAAAAATGACTGGGCAAGCCCAAAGTAAAGTGAGGTGTAAAGCCACCAAAACAGAACACGCGGACGAAGCCGGAATGATGCAATACACATACACACAGAAGTATCGTACTCACTGCACGGTGACATGGAAATAATAGCCAACACGGCACTGGGGAAACAGGGCCATATATATAGGCATAATAATCAGTGAGAATGGGAAACAGGTGTGGGCGACAATATGGGGACAGTCCGGGGTGAAGGTGATATTCCGGAACAGTGGTGCCTAGAAGGCTGGTGACGTAGACCTCCGGAGCTGGTGCAACGGAGGAGCACCTGCGCTGGGGGGATTCGTGACAAATACCTGTACATTTTCTGCAAATTTGTGAATTTTCCACTGCACATTTAGAATTGCCATATGAAATGCATTTGCATTAATTGCACACTAATTCATTCCACTTCTATATACATATTCTTGTACTTGTACTCCTCTATTTGCACTTCTGGTTAGACGCAAACTGCATTTCTTTGTACTGTACTTGTACTGTTCAGTGACAATAAAGTTGAATCTAATCTAAATATGGAATAGGGTGCACTAAATAGGAAACTGGTGCACTAAATAGGAAATAGGGCCATTGTCTAAACTAGTGCACTAAATATGGAATAGGGCCCAAGTCTAAACTAGTGCACTAAATATGGAATAGGGTCCTAGTCTAAACTAGTGCATTAAATATAGAATAGGATACCTTGAAGACATTACCGTGCTGGTACCAGAGCATTGGCAATGTAAATGTTTTTCATGCCAATAAGCAATAAACAAATAAAATAATTGACAGAAAGATAGACAGAGATAGATATATGGATAAATAGATGCGTATTATAGTAGTAATGAATTCAAATTTACTCATATGTAACCCATATACTGTAAGACTATGCAAATAGACATCTCCGGAAAAAATTAAGAGACCACTGCACCTTTTTCTTTCCTTTCCAAAAAAATCGAAAAGGAAGGTTTTGAGTGAGGAACAGAAGGGTTAAAATTAAGAGACCACTGCAAATTGAATGCTTCTGTTCCTCACTCAAAACTTTTCTTTTCAACTTTTGTGGAAAGGAAAGAAAAAGGTGCAGTGGTCTCTTAATTTTTTCCGGAGCTGTTTTAACAGAGGTAATTAAACTGTGAAAAGGTCAGGCACCCTTTCAACCAATGAGAATAAATGTTTAATTCAGTCCAAAAAATGTATTTCTAATGCTAATGGAAAACCAATCATTGTGTTTATTATTGGAATCATAAATCACTTCAGTGAACACAATATAAATTTCTTTAGTTTGTTAACTTTGTACTGCACATAATTGTGTGAAACAATGATTATTCTTGACAAAAGTGATATTCTGGGGTTCACCCAACATTTATTACTTTCTGTATTTAGGAAATGTAACAGGATGGAAGGGCTCATTATGTTTTTATTTTAAAGAAAATTGTAAAATTACTCTGTTGACAGCAGTAATTGGTCTGAGTATCAGATGATTTAAACCAGTAAATACATGTCATGTTGTAAAATGAACGATCACATTGTATAAAAGGTATTTGGCATGCATTAAAAGGCAGTACTGACAATAACAAAGCATTATTTCAGACATGATCAGATAGAAGGAAAGATCACAGCGAGAAGGCCAGGCCCCATTACTCTTCAGAGAGAGAGAGAGACAGAGCGAGAGAGACTGAGAGAGACTCAACCCAGGAGGCAGGAACCAGAGAAGACAATGAACAATTGGTCCTCAGTTCCTTTTTTAAGCAACCAAGTTATTAGGTTTTAAAATATGATTTGTTGACCAATAGAATTACTGTAATCTCCAACCATATAGCAGGCCTCTTTAGAATGTAATCTTTGGAAGTGTGAACAGAGGCTGGTCATAGCAGAACAGCAAAGCCTGCATTTCCAAGAAACAAACAGCACCCCTCAGATCACAGAGAAACACAACATTCCAATATATTCCACTGAGTAGCTACTGTCTCTTGAGAAGTAAATGTTCTGTAGTTTTGGACTGCCCCAAGGCTTGAGCAACTGTCCAAATCCCCAAAAAGTTGGGAATCAACATTTCGACCTTTCTGTAGGATGGATGGGCGTGAAGCTTGCTTTGGCTCAGAGGGAGACATGCTTCCAGGGTTAGGTAGGCCGTGTTATCACAGTGAAGGAAGAGCTCTTGTTATGTTTTAAACCTTCCCCAAACATCAGACTTTAACCTAACCACTCGAAATTAATACCTAAACTTAACTGTTTGAGTTGTTATTTTAGTGACTATTGTCCATCGTCAACTTAAACATTTAACATTAGTTTTCTTAAGTCGTACTTAATATGAGGTTTGTTTTTAAAGCTTAACTGAATCTTAAAGGTTGTCGATTTAATGATTAAGTTAACCTCAGAGGTTGTTGTGTAGTTTGACTGGCCGCGCCAAAGTTAAGATTCCGTTTCACTTTTGCGCAGTTCAGCCAACATCATGCCTAGAAATGCAGACATTTGTCACAACATCACCCATGGATTTATGCATAGATTAATCCCACCTCAGTGTAGAGTCCATTTTCAGAGACACACCTTCCTGATGGAGCTCATTTCTAATCTGTCACACTGTTGTTTGGATTTATTTCTTATTGGCATGCCTTATATTTCGGTTTCCATGACAAAAAAAGTATAACGGTCTAAATAGGACTAAATGTGTCCTATTATAGGAATAAAAATTAACATACTAAACTGAGTTGCAAAGCATTCTGTTTTTTTTGTTTTGGCCTTGTTTCAGGGCGGAGCTCATTATAATAATACACACTTGGAGACAGTTTAATCACCCAAGACTTCTGATAACACTGGAGACAACAACATTAGGGACCGCTATATACAGCTCTGGAAAAAATTAAGAGACCACTCCTAATTTTTCATAAATTAGCAACTCTACATGTATGGCAGCCATTCCATTCCAGTGTCTGTTAAATTCCAACACAGGCACACCTCATTTTACTTAATGAGGTATGATTAGGTGATTACCTGAACCAAATCGAATTTAATGAGGAAAAGTATAAAAACCACTTCTGTGGTCCTCACTATCCTCTCGCAATAGGACCAGCTGGATGGCAATAACAGTGCAAGTAGTACCTCAGAGGTAATTTGAATAAAAAAAATAACTATTCAGCATGACAAAAGAGTTGAAAAGAAAAGCTTTGAGTGAGGAAAAGAAGGTTCAATTCTGGCTTTACTGGAAGAGGGATACAGTGAGCGTCAGGTTGCTTCCATCCTGAAAATTTCAAAGACGGCGGTTCATAAGAACAAGGTCAAGCAACAGACATTGGGGACAAGAAAGCTACAAACTGGCAGAGGGCGAAAACGACTGTCCACCGAGATGACCGTCAACTCATTCGAATGTCATTCAACAACCATAGGATGACATCAAGTGACCTACAGAAAGAATGGCAAACAGCAGCTGGGGTGAAGTGCACGGCGAGGACGGTTCGATACAGGCTCCTAGGGGCAGGGCTGAAGTTGTGCAAAGCTAGAAAAAAGCCCTTCATCAATGAGAAGCAAAGAAGAGCCAGTCTGAAGTTTGCAAAAGACCATAAGAATTGGACCGAAGAGGAATGGAGTAAGGTCATCTTCTCTGATGAGTCAAATTTTCAGCTTTGCCCAACACCTGGTCGTCTAATGGTTAGACGGAGACCTGGAGAGGCCTACAAGCCACAGTGTCTCGCACCCACTGTGAAATTTGGTGGAGGATCAGTGATGATCTGGGGATGCTTCAGCATGGCTGGAATTGGGCAGATTTGTCTTTATGAAGGACGCATGAATTGAGCCAAGTACAAGGTTATCCTGGAAGAACACCTGCTTCCTTCTGTTCTGACTATGTTCCCCAACTCTGAGAATTGGTTTTTCCAGCAGGACAATGCTCCATGCCATGCAGCCAGGTCAATCAAGGTGTGGATGGAGGACCACCAGATCAAGACCTTGTCATGGCCAGCCCAATCTCCAGACCTGAACCCCATTGAAAACCTCTGGAATTTGATCAAGAGGAAGATGGATGGTCACAAGCCATCAAACAAAGCCAAGCTACTTTCATTTTTGTGCCAGGAGTAGCATAAAGTCACCCAACAACAATGTGACAGACTGGTGGAGAGCATGCGTCTTGGCATAAAAGCTGTGATTAAAAATCAGGGTTATTCCACCAAATATTGATTTCTGAACTCTTCCTAAGTTAAAACATTAGTATTTTGTTGTTGAAAAATGAATATGAATTTGTTTTCTTTGCATTATTTGAGGTCTGAAACCAAGGCATCTTTCTTTGGTTATTTTGACCAGTTGTTATTTTCTACAAATAAATACTCTAAATGACAATATTTTTATTTGGAATTTGGGAGTAATGTTGTCAGTAGTTTATAGAATAAAACAAAACTGTTCACTTTACTCAAACACATACCTATGAATAGTAAAACCAGAGAAAATGATAATTTTGCAGTGGTCTCAATTTTTTCCAGAGCTGTATATTAAACATCAATACAATCAGGCTGGATCAAGTCACATAAAAAGAGGAGTGAAATGCAGAGTATTAACAGAGAGAAAGGATGGATAGAAAAGAAAATAGGGATAAGAGAGTGAAGGACAGAAGGAGTAAGGGAGTGAAGGAAGGAAAACAGAAAATAGAAGGAGAGAAGTGATTCAGGAGAGAAAATTAGATGGAAGGGGAGAATGAGAGAGGGAAGGAGAGAAGGAGAACTATGGAAAGCACAGAATGGCAGATGAAAAAAAGAGTGTAAAAAGAGAGTGTAAAGATCTGTCCACTCTATAAGGTCCTGTCCTTTAAGAGTAAGCAGATCAGAGTGTAAATTGTGTGTGTGCTGACCAAATCAGAGTGTGTGTGTGTGTGTGTGTGTGTGTGTGTGTGTGTGT
>JACXGI010016690.1:0-15494 GCA_016801175.1 Esox masquinongy
ATAAGAACTGTGTGTGCTGTGATTGTGTCAGACTCTGTTGGACTGAATGCCACACTGTCTCCAGATATATCTGTATGAATAAAGATAATTGCCGGCACTGCGATTTTGTCTCCTCTTAATCTCTTCTCATTAACCAACTCGGGGAAGTACTTTAGGTCGGTACTTCAATACCTAAGTACTTTAGGTCGGTACTTCAATAGTATCTACAGCTCTGGAAAAAATTAAGAGACCACTGCAAAATTATCAGTTTCTCAGGTTTTAATATTCATAGGTATGTGTTTGAGTAAAATGAACATTTTTGTTTTATTTTATGAACTATTGACAACATTACTCCCAAATTCAAAATAAAAATATTGTCATTTAGAATATTTATTTGTAGAAAACAACAACTGGTCAAAATAACCAAAAAAAGATGCATTGTTTTCAGACCTTAAATAATGCAAAGAAAAGAAATTCATATGAATTTTTCAGCAAAAAAATACTAATGTTTTAACTTAGGAAGAGTTCAAAAATCAATATTTGGTGGTATAACCCTGATTTTTAATCACAGCTGTCATGTGCCTTGGCATGCTCTCCACCAGTTTGTCACATTGCTGTTGGGTGACTTTATGCCACTCCTGGCACAAGAATTTAAGTAGCTCGGCTTTGCTTGATGGCTTGTGACTATACATCTTCCTCTTGATCAAATTCCAGAGGTTTTCAATGGGGTTCAGGTCTGGAGATTTGGCTAGCCATGACAGCGTCTTGATCTGGTGGTCCTCCATCCACACCTTGATTGACCTGGCTGTGTGGCATGGAGCATTTTCCTGCTAGAAAAACCAATTCTCAGAGTTGGGGAACATCAGAGCATCAGAGCAGAAGGAAACAGGTGTTCTTCCAGGATAACGTTGTACTTGGCTTGATTAATGCGTCCTTCACAAAAACATATCTGCCCGATTCCAGCCTTGCTGAAGCATCCCCAGATCATCACCGATCCCACCAAACTTCACAGTGGGTGCGAGGCACTAGGGCTTGTAGGCCTCTCCTTATGGTCTTTTGCAAACTTCAGCCTGGCTCTTCTTTGCTTCTCATTGATGAAGGGGTTTTTTCTAGCTTTGCACCACTTCAGCCCTGCCCCTAGGAGCCTGTTTCGAACCGTCCTCGCCGTGCACTTCACCCCAGCTGCTGTTTGCCATTCTTTTTGTAGGTCACTTGATGTCATCCTACGGTTGTTGAGTGACATTCGAATGAGTTGACAGTCCTCTCGGTCAGTGGACAGTCATTTTCGCCCTCTGCCAGTCTGTAGGTTTGTTGTCCCCAATGTCTGTTGCGTGACCTTGTTCTTATGAAATGCCGTCTTGGAAATTTTCAGGATGGAAGCAACCTGACGCTCACTGTATCCCTCTGCCAGTAAAGCCAGAATTAAACCCTTCTTTTCCTCACTCAAAGCTTTTCTTTTCAACTCTTTTGTCATGCTGAACATATATTTTTTTATTCAAGTTACCTTTGAGGTACTACTTGCACTATTTTTGCCATCCAGCTGGTCCTATTGCAAGAGGATAGTGATGACCACAGCAGTGGTTTTTATACTTTTCCTTGTTAAATTATATTTGGTTCAGGTAATCACCTAGTCAGTACCTCATTAAGTAAAATGAGGTTTGCCTGTGTTGGAATTTAACAGACACTGGAATGGAATGGTTGTCATATATGTAGAGATGCTGATTTAAGAAAAATTAGGAGTGGTCTCTTAATTTTTTCCAGAGCTGTATATTACCACTGATCACTTTTTTCACTTAACTGTGAATTAACTAATGTTTAGGCAAATGCTGGCGCAAGGTGAACAGGGCCTAGCTAGCTAACTGTTAGCTAGCTATCCAACATCACCAGCAAATTATTCTAACTGTGACCACAAGTAGTTGAAGGGAGAAGCCACGGGAGAGTGTAAATTCAGTCGGTCAATATGGTTAATGTCCACTTTCTTTTAATTTGCGTAGTTTGTTTCTTTGTCATTTGTGACAGATGTTAATATTTTGCAACCCAGATATTTTGCTGTTATAGACCCTTTTTGTGTTAGTAAACAACAATGATGTATCTTGAGAGCGGAGCCGAACTGGTGGCAGCAACCTCTTTACAACATATAGGAATATGGATCACCCGGATGCCTTCTCCAATTATTTTTTGAAGCAAATGTCACAGATATAATATTACCGTATATCCCATTTATTCATTAAATGCTTGCATAAATACTGATTGATGTAAGCTATGCTGTCTAAGTATGAGCAATTTGGTTTGTTTGCATGCCATTTCTGCTTACACGCCAGCTGATGTTGCTAACGTTGGTCAATGGTGTTTACCATTGTGAAATAGCCTACTGAGAATGCCAGCTTTTTTTTCTTTCAGCATTCATTTCATAATAGAACTTGAAAGTTTTGTAATTTTTTGGTCATTTGTATTTACTTGAAATTCAGTTAATAACTCCTTATGCTGAGATAGTTAAACAGCTAGTTGTCACCATGTTGCTGAAGGTGAAATACCAGAGTACCAAGAAGTTCATCAGATTACAGTCAGGTTTTACTTATTTGGAATATGCTGCTGAACTTCACATTTTTGATGACACTGACACAGCAGTGGAGAAAGGCATTCTTCTTAAACTGATGGAGGCCAATTCTGACTTATGCCTGACAGTATGTGACAGCATTTCAGATGAAGTTAGGTTTCATTATTAAATCTGTTGTAATCAATGCTCAGGGTTTTTCTGCTGCACAAATATTGTCAAGGTGAGACCCCTTAATGTCCCTGACTACTGTGACAAAGTAGATAAACAAAGAAACAATATTAAGCAAAAGACAGAGCAGCATCCAATTGCCAAAACAGTTTGAAAATGTGGGTTTGGTTGTGATTGTCCCACGTGTTATACAAGGTCACAGTTTGCTATTTCAGAAATGTTGACATTCAGTAACTTTATTTGGTATCATGACCATATCACAAATCTCTACCAGTGGCTGTACCCCCCCCGAATAGGTCATTTTTAGCAGGTCAACCTTGTACTGGATATATTTTCGTAATTACATTTTTCCTTGTTTTTAAAGATTTTTGTCCTTTAGATCATTCAACACCATCTTCTTCCCTCATGGATACCATGTCACTTTCTTCAAGTGACAATGACCTCTCCAGTCACAGAGAATGTGGGATTCCCACAGGCAGAGATACACTGACGTGCCAGAAAAACTGGTACAGACAAGCCCATACAAAATACATAGCAACGCCACCCATGCCCGTCATTGGTTGCATCTGCCAGTGCATATATTAAGCGATAGACATCCATAGAAGCATCTAGAGCTGTTTCTGCCTTGAGAATGGCAAGTTATCATGATTTTCAAAGCGGTTTAATAGTTGGAGCTCTTGAGAAGGGTCATAGCATTTCAGAGGTAGAGGAGAAGTTTGGATTTTCATGTACTACCATTTCAAGGGTGTACCATGAATACAAGAATTCTGGCAAAACATCTAACTTAAGACCGCAGTGTTGCCGTAAAAAGACTGGGAGAATGTGACCAGCGTCGGCTGGCAAGAATTGTTTCACGTGATAGGCGTGCAACACTGCCTCAAATAACATCTGCATTCAATGCTGGGCCCTCAACAAACTTCAGCGTGAGGACTGTGCAACGTTCCCTCCGGGATATGGGCTTTAGCAGCCGACGCCCAAAAGTAGCCCTGATGAATACTCGACACACAGCTATGCGCCTCGCCTGGGCTAGGGAGCACTGCCACTGGACACTTGATAAATGGAAACGAGTAGACTGGGCTGACGAGTCGCGTTTTCAACTGTTTCAAACCTGTGAAACCATGGATCCCACATTGTACAGGCTGGTGGTGGCTCCGTAATGGTATGGGGTTTGTTTAGCTGGCATTCAATGGGACCCCCAGGCCCGGCGCCACGAGTGGGCAAGAGGGGGCTTAGCCCCCTGAGTTGAATTTTCTGCCCCCCAAATTTAAGTTTTAAATACCCTACAGAAAAATAGCCAAAAAAAAGATTAGCCCCCTCGTCATTTTTAACTGCCCCCTCAGTCACTTCGTCCTGGCGTCGGGCCTGGGGAACCCTAGTACGTCTACAGACGTCTCTGACAGGTGAATGCTATGTGTGCGTCCTTTCTGACGAGTTACACTCGTTCATGTCCTGCATTCATTCTGATGGGTTTAGCCTCTTCCCACAGGACAATGCGCCGCCACACAAGTCTAGACACACCAAATTATGGTTAGAGGAACACTGATCTGAGTTTGGCATCTTGCCATTACCACTTATGTCACCAGATCTCAACGTTATGAAACACATCTGGGATGCCATGCAACGCGCTGTGGAACACAGAAATCCTACACCCTCAACAGAATTGTGGACCGCTCTGCAGGAAGTATGGTGTTCATTGCCTAGAGAATACTTCCGCAAGCTCATGGAATCCATGACCCGTCGTATTTCTGCGGTTCTGCGCTCCCATGGGAGGCCTACCAAATATTAGACTGGTGTACCAGTTTTTCTGTCACTTCAGTGTATACCCAGCTCTAAAGTCATGAACTGGTCTACCACAGAGGTTTCTTTGTCAGAAGCTGCAAAAGAGGTGGTTGAGGGCAGTAGTATTTTTTACCTTCCTCTGATGTAGTGAATTACTTTTACCCTTAGTCTTAACGGACAAGTTTTTTGTTGTTAAAATGATTTTATCCTGAAAGACTGAGTTGTACACTGAAAACGTGCGCACGTGTGTGTGTGTATAGAAAAATAACCAAAAGAAATTATTATATATATATATATATATATGATCTTTTGCACTGAGATTGAACATGAAATACCTGTGTTTTGCAGAGAGTCAAAGCAGAGAGTCTTGTAATTTTTGTAAGTGCCTATGGTGGAGATGACAGCCTATATATTGTATCTTTATTTTGTTTGTAAATGTGCATGTATAGTTAAGTTGTGCCCAATACCCATGGTGCTTGGAAGATTTTATTTCTGAATAAAAAAAGATATAAAATGATGATTTGTTTTAATGATTTATTATACTTGTTCACTGTTAAGTCTTGTGGGTCAACACATGTTAAGATCGTAAAGAGATTTACAGCATGATAGTGTTCGTTCTGTTTTTCTGTACCCTTACCGGTGAATATGGAAGCATTTTCAGATTTGCTGAAAACATTCATGGTGGGAATGCAGTGCATACATTAATATGGTTGTAAACACTTCAAAACGACACTTTCAGATGTCATAATACAACTCTCAATGTTAGAAATAAGCAGTCCTAGTGTAAGGGAATAACACAATTTAGTCTGATGAATACACTTTCACGTGTCTTGAAGCAACACTGAGTGTCAGATGTGTAACACTGTTGACTAGTTAAAATATTAACACTATCCAGAGTGTAACTCTAAGTCAGAACCAGTGAGAATTATCTAAACACAGGGATAGTGTTAATGTTAACACTATGCAAGTTGAATTAACACTGGAGATTTTGCTGTGTAAGTATAACATGTCCTTATGTTACTTAATTTAGCCAGCTGAATTGTTCAGGAGCCCTTACACAAGCATTTCATCTTCTTGGAACCCTCAAAACTCTTCCTAGATCTGTCCATCTGGCCAAACTAAGTAACTAGACAAGAAGGTCCTTCATCAGGGAGGTGACCAAGAATCCAGTGGCCACTCTAACAGAACTTTGGGGGTTTTCTGCAGAGATGGGATAACTTGCCAGAAGGACAAATTTCTCTGCATCAGGCCAGGTAGAACATCTGCTATAATGTGTATGCGACTAAAATATACATTGATTTTAACTGGGAGAAAGTAGCACTGTGAACAGTGGTGACATTAACGGTATTTGAATTAGGTCACTATAACTGCTGTCTGCATGTATTGTATGTAAGCAAATTTTGATTAGTATTTCAAATGTCATCCTGTCTAAGTGGGTAAATAGGGACATAAAAGATTGTGCATGATTTACTCATTAATGTCTGTTGTGCATTGACAAAGAGCCTTTTTAGACTACATTTCCTGTGGCAACAATTGTATTTAAATAACATTTACATAATATTTAAATAAAATGATCTATTGACACTAGCAACAAGAAAGTCTTTACATTGAAGAATTCAATGAAAAAGGTTTGCTGAAAAATTTGCAAAGAAGAACTCTCATGGCTAAAAGTGTAATGCATTTAAAGTCAGAAAAACACGTTTAAGAGAAAACATGTTGTAGACTTTGATAGAAGATGAAGAGGACTCAGCACGGCAAGTTAATATAATACAAATTCCAAACTGGTGACCTGCTTAAGCATGTTGAGTTTGTGTATAGTTGAGCAGTTCTGGCTATCTATGCATTCACAACATTACCGATGAGTTAACCCATTAGTGTCACATATGGTGAGATCTATATTTCTCTACATTAGAATTGTTGAGGTATTTAAATGCATTCTCTTCAATGCGATTTTCCAATTGATTTCTGTCAGCCACTGCTTAGTTATTTATGCTGTGTGCTCATTGTTTACTTTGCAATATTGTGTTGTCAAATGCTACCTTGTGGGTGCACATGTTGATAATATAGTACTTAACTGCTTTCAAATGTTGTGCCAATCAACCATCTTCCTATAAAGGGTGTGTGTCTCACAATGATGTACAGCACTGATGTAGGCAAAAAACTGAAACGTTTGTTTTGTATACTACTTTTTTTGCGCTCCTTGCACTTTTTTGTTCAGTTTTCAGCGTGGGGATAAATTATTATTTGCTACATCTCAGCTTCCTTGGATTTTTCTTTTCAATGTCATGAGTGCAAGTATTCTGTTCATTTATCAACCATGTGAAATGGAAAAATTGCTTCATGTCCTAAGCAGACAAACACATCAAACAGTCAGAACAAGACAGAGTGGAGTCCTTTTATTTCTGCAGGATTCATGAGTTTATTATCTTTTGTACAACTAATTGGTATGAAATGCTGCTCTGTTCTCAATAGAAAGAAAAAAAAATTAGGGCATTTATCAACTGAAAGCAACATATTTTGACATACTGCATACTGGGAAATGTGTGAGCAATGTGGGAAGAGCAACATGGTTGTTATAATTGGGAGTAATAGCGACTGACACCGCCATTAGATGGATAATTGCAACACAGTGGTATAGCAGTACTAAATGTGGGTTACTTACATGTTCCAGTAGCAAAGCAGATAACATCGATGGGCAGTCTTTTACTTCCAAAGACTCAACCACCAATGCGGAGGCCACAGTGGACTATTCCCACATAGTTATGGCGTTTTCTGAGACTAAGCTTTTTGAGTGTGCCTAAACAATTTGGTGGTGAAAAATGGAAGCCTCAGAAAATTTGTTTTGTTAGCCACTTATAGGTTTTTTTGTCTTACCTCGCCTCGATATTCAGGACACTAATCAGCCAATTAGGCTAAAAAATAACATTAGTTTGGATGGCACAGCAATACACTATGTATGTCAAATATTCAACTAGAACTTGAAGTATCCCTTTTTTAACCGAGGCAAGTTGACACCAGAGAGACAAACTATTGGTTGTGCCAGGATCGGTTTTCCTCACATGCCCCGCCCTCATGCAACACAAAAAACACAGGTTCTTAAAATAAAAAACATCAGACATAAAGTAGCACAGAACAAGCTCTACAATGGTACAAGAATGGATCCTCTTTTCAATAGAGTCCAGACTTAGATAGGGTTGGAGGAGGCACCAAACCCTAGCCTATGAATCCTCCATATCTTTTCTGTATCTGATCCAGGGGGGACTCACCTGCTTCCCATGTGCGTTTCAGGGGCCCTTGCTGGATCTTCGGAGTTTCGACCCATTCTGGCCTCCCCACCCTCCTCATAAAGCCCCCATAACGCTTTTTCAACAGCCTGCCAGGCCCATCAAGGGCTCCCAAGTCCCCCTCATTCCTAATGAATCCCCCATAGCGCTTGGCCTCCTCCCTGTCCCCATCCCTCAGGACCTCAGCCTCTGCGTTCAGGATCTTCAGGATCTCTAGACGGATGTCCTCTTCCTCTGCAACTGGGCTATTCTCTCCATCAAGTGCTGCTCCCTCCTCTGTTGGCAGGTTTCGTTGGTTCATGAACCCGCCATAGCGCTTCATGAAGCCGCCATACCTCTTGGCCAGGTTCTGCTGCTTGCCCTCTACCTCTTCCGGTTTGTCTACAACGTCACGCTCCTCCTCCAAAAGGACATCTCGGCAGAGGTGGATTTTTGTGGCGTCCAGGTTGCCGTCACATTCTATAGAGCATGACTGAAATTGAAATGAAATGTTTTTGATATCGGGTGCTTTACACTTACCACAGTTCCCTAACATATATGTATTTTGTGCAAAATAAACATGGGTGACATATATTAGTAGAGGTTCTATAACTTATAGAACCGTTATTATAGTATTTTTTTAAAGACCTGCCCTGGAGGTGTCTTGATTGCCCGACAATTCCCCATTGGTAAGTGGAATTATCCATGTTCAGCTTATATGAGGTACATTATCATACTGCAGGTAAAGCCAAGATATTTAAATGAATATGGGAAAAGTATTGGGAATTAGCATAATCTGAAAGAAACAGATATGAATCAGATGCCACATCTCTGTATGTATAACAGAAATTTCGCAAGGCATCTGGTGCTCAGACAGACATGGTGTGATGTACTAACAAAGTCAACAATATGTGATGTTCTTGCTCTGTTAGTTTTTGAAGTCATTACATAGTAGCTAAAATGAAACAGATGGAGGCTCACTTATTTGCTGCATACAAGTTGTAACACAGTCGATACCTAAAATTCCCTAAGCCTTATAATATATTAATACTTCATTATAATAATCAGTTTGTCTTTTTTACCTTCAAGGTTATCATAGCAGCAAAAAAAATGTTTGTAAAGAGAATTAAGAAAGAATATTTAATGGAAAGCACATTTCTCAAACATTTTTTTCAGTATTCAAATGTTTGACGCATATTTAAAGATATACTTGATCTAGCAAACAATGCTTTTGAAATGTGACAATACAGCCTTAAAAAAAAATAAACATGACAAGACTAAAAGCCATCTACCACAAATGGTGAAGCACCCCCCATTGTACCAGTTGAGATATAAACACATTTCAGTGGATTAGGCTATTGTAGCTCCTAGTTTGGGTTAATGGCTGTATTTTTTTAAAATACCAGATCTCTATGACAATGTGCATCATTCACCAAATTCTTTTCAAAATCAAGTCATTGTCACACTCTCAAAATGCTGACAGCTGGCTGGTGGACAAATGAGCCCTGTAGAATATGAGAAATTGAGTGTGACTAACAAACAAAGTGACTGACTGAATGACTGATGTAGCTAATTGATTGACTGACATATGTACGCCAGATACTGATCTATAGTCCATGGAGGAAAATTAATGGACTGGAAAATGTAAATGAGGATGTATTGATGCCCATAACCATTATCATACCTACCCTTGCTGGGGCTAACATACAGTAAAGGACAAAAAATTGACATAGGTTTGATGGAAACACTAAATTTGAACAATTTACAATATTTTATTTTAGGGGGTTTCAAATATATATAAGACATTACATTACAGTTGAAGACATGACACAAGAAAGTCAAGATGAGGTGGTTTATGTTGGAATGAGCTATTACACCGATCAGCTATAACTTTATGACCACTGACAGGTGAAGTGAATAACACTGATAATCTCGCTATCATGGCACCTGTCAGTGGTGGGATATATTAGGCAGCAAGTGAACATTCTGTCCTCAAAGTTGATGTGTTAGGAGCATAAAAAATGTGCAAGCGGATCTGAGCGGCTTTGACAAGGGCCAAATTGTGATGGCTAGACAACTGGGTCAGAGCATCTCCAAACTGCAGCCCTTGTGGGGTGTTCCCGATCTGCAGTGGTCAGTACCTATTAAAAGCGGTCCAAGGAAGAAAAACCGGTGAACCGGCGACAGGTCATAGGCGGCCAAGGCTCATTGATGCACATGGGGAGCGAAGGCTGAACTGTGTGGTTCGATTCAACAGACAAGATACTGTAGCTCAAATTGCTGGAAAAGTTAATGCCTACAATGGGCACGTGAGCAGCAGAACTGGACCACGGAGCAATGGAAGAAGGTGGCCTGGTCTGATTAATCACGCTTTCTTTTACTCACATGGATGGCCGGGTGCGTGTGCGTCGCTTACCTGGAGAACACATGGCACCAGGATGCATTAAGGGAAGAAGGCAAGCCGGCAGATGCAGTGTGATGCTTTGGGCAATGTTCTTCTGGGAAACCTTGGGTCTTGCCATTCATGTGGATGTTACTTTGACACATAACACCTATCTGAGCATTGTTGCAGACCATGTGCACCATTTCATGGCAACGGTATTCCCTGATGGCATTGGCCTCTTTCAGCAGGATAATGCGCCCTGCCACAAAGCAAAAATGGTTCAGGAATGGTTTGAGGAACACAACAACGAGTTCAAGGTGTTGACATGGCCTCCAAATTCCCCAGATCTCAATCCAATCAAGCATCTGTGGGATGTGCTGGACAAACAGGCCCGATCCATGGAGGCCCCACCTCGCAACTTACAAGACTTAAAGGATCTGCTGCTAACATCTTGGTGCCAGATACCACAGCACACCTTCAGAGGTATATGGAAGTCCATGCCTTGACGGGTCAGGACTTTTTAAACTGAGTATAAACTGAGGGTGAAATTAAAACTGTAAATATTTGTTTAAAGTAGAATGTATGGAAAATATATGTACCATATCTGTAAAGGGCAACAAGGTAAAATAAGGTTACTTTTGTTCTTTGGGATGGTTGGATGGTAAAGAATAAAAAATAATATAGGTGAAGATCAAGAGAAAGAATAGTTAATTGGTGGTATCTTTGGCTGCGTGCTGTGCGGTGCATACGTGGTCTTCCCTGCCCCAAGAAAATCCCTTGAGGCTAGTCGTGGGGTTTTGCCCAGCCAGCATATCGGAGCTGGAGGCTGTTTAAAACCTATATTTAAGACACTCGTTTTGTATTTTTTTATTAGGATTTGTCTACACCTCCCCAAGCCATAGGGACAACACGTGTGAGTAGGTCGTTGGGTAGGCTAAGAGTGGGAAAATACATGCCCCTTTTCCTTTATCAATTTCCTGTGTAAAACCAATGTTTGTAAGAACATTTTTAAAATGTTGTTTATTTTTTAATAATAAAAATAGAACAGTTCGGTAAAAATGGCTAATTTTAGGTTTATTGTCACGGCATGTTCTCTAAAATACTGCATTGAAACGTTTCACAAGCCAGTATTTGTTGTTATCATCTAACAATTAATAATTCTTAAACTTTCAACAATGTTTTGGGGAAAATGTACCATATCGTTGTATTGTCTTCTTAATAGCCCAATGTATACGGAAATCAGATATGGCCAATGCAATCATCCCGAGCGTGAATATCCAAACTTGATACAACCAGCACACATTTGACTGACAAAAACAAATTTGTAGCCTAGATTTGAGATGCAAATTAAAGAATGGGCGTTTAATTGAGGTGAGATTGTCTGCCTACCTAAACTAATACAGGCAAATCGATTAAAACGCACCAGAGTGGATACATCAACCAAAATTGGCACGTCAAACATGTATAATAAAAAGTAGAATTACAATTTCATTTCAATATATGGTTTAAATATGTTGATACTCGTTGACCTACCAGAGTCGTAATCGCCGTCTTTCGCCCCAGTAGACGATAGACGCAGAACGCACAGTCCTTCCCGCAGTCCGCTCCCACAGTGAGCGTAAAATACGCAGAGAGTACCAGCATCCATAGTGAGTTCCCCGGCACAGCCATACACTGAATGTTTGGGAGAAAGCCAACAAATAGTTCTTTAGGTTTCTAAATATGATATTAAGAATAAGACTCATTGCCTACTGTAAATTTGTAATGTAGTCATAAGTCATGGACAATGCAAAAAAAAATATTTAGCCAATTAGGCAAGGGTACTAAACGAGGCTATCCTCTTAAAAAAAAAAGAACAGCAACGTCGCCACTATAAAAATAAATCAACAAAAGCCAGTACTTGCCTCTATTTTTCTGCTTAGTCCAATCCTTGTGGTGTTGCAGTATGAACTGTTGATTGTGAGGCTTTGCACCAAATATATTTCCCCGTGCCTATTGCCGCGTTCATGTAGGAGTCGGAACTACGAAACTCGAAATGTCCGACTTAACTCATAGATAAGGCCTTGACGTGTTTAAGCGTTTAGCAAGTCGTACATATTCGAGTACCAAATAACTTTTGGAACTGTCGTGATTAAGCCAATCAGCTTTCTGTAAAGTCGAACGAACGGATGAGCTGGTAGATCATGACGGAAAACACTCAAAACTGCGTCTAGATCACGACGGATTCTCAAAATTGCGTCTGTGTGGGTTGAGTTCGTAATGCATGTTTAGTAGCCTAACTTTGAAGGTTTTGACAAAGTAAACGTGATCATAATGTCACATGTCATCAGAGGGGCATTCCATGAACAGGCTTACAAAAGTCTTTGGAGCAATAGTTTCCTTAACGTTATTTTGAGAAAAAATACTATATATTTTTATATAATATTTTTATATTATATTTATGCTTTTTCTCCCACAGTCTGATTTACTGCCTGGTGGTGTCCATTCTGTTTTAAGGTTTTTTTTTGAAGGCGAAGAAGACACATTCTTAAAAGCTAAGAGCTACTGTACATTTGTAGAAATAATTCCAAAACCTCCTTGTTTATTACAACCACATTTTGCAGCTACGAAGATGTCCCTATTTCTATGTATGAAACAATACTTTTGCAGTTTTTACAGCAACCTAGTTTTTAAATCAGGCCACCATAACCCTTGTTTGGGAAACACTGTATAGGTCATGCTAAAATGTTTAAATAGTTTTATTATCTTTGCCTTGTGTTAACATGTGTAAAACTTGGAATTGTTTTCTCTGCTTTGACATGTTTAGAATGTCAATGAATTAACTTAAAGCTGTAATATGTACAGTACTTTATGGTTTTATTATTAACTTAGTGATCTAAATCTCAGTTGCTACTGGCCACCCAATGTGTTTAATTTGTGATAATGTTGTGCCTGCAGCCTACCTTGAGACCACACTAATAAAGGGAAAGTTCAATACTGCGCTATTTAAATACAGTGGATCTCAAAAGTATTCACCCCTAAGACATTCCACCTTTTTATGTCAGGCATCAAAAAACAGAAATGAACATGAAATACATGAAATCCCAAAAAATTTAATTAGGAGTTTTTGCCACTGGGTAAAATCCATAAAGTGAAAAATAAAATCTATACATTGTTCTAAATTAATAAAAAATAGAAACCAAAAATAATTGATTGCATTCAAATATTCACCCCCCTTTAGCCAGCCTTTGGTAGAGGCACCTTTGGCAGCAATCACAGCCTTGAGGTTATTTGAATAAGTCTCTACTGTACCATCTTTGCACAACTAGACACAGCAATTCTTGTCCATTTTTCTATGCAAGATTGCTTAAGGTCCATCAAGTTGGATGGGGACTCTTGGTGAACAGCAAACTCTTTCCAGATCTTCTCAATTGGATTGAGGTCTGAGTTTTGATTGGCCATTCCAGGACATTTACCTTTTTTATTTTTAAGCCACTCCAGTGTGGTTTTGGCTGTATGTTTCAGGTCATTGTCCTGCTGGAAGATGAATCCTCTGCCAAGTCCCAGGTCTCATACAATCTTGAGGTATGTACTTCGTGGCATTCATTATGTGTACTATCTTCACAAGCTTTCCAGGCCCTAATGTGCCCACATAGCATAATTCTGCCACGACCATGCTTCATCGTAGGGATGGTGTTCTCAGGATGAAGTGTGGTGTTAGGCTTGCGCCAGACATAGTGCTTTGACTTGAGACCAAAAAGATATATTTTGTTCTCATCAAACCCACATTCCTTCTGGCAAACTTTATCAGGTCAGCCTTGGAAGACTAACATCTTCAGTGTTGCAGTGGGCCTCTTGGTAGCCTCTCCGACTCTGTTTGATGTGATTTCTTCTTTTTTTGCCATTCTCCCATAAAGACCACTTTTGTGAAGCAACCGGCCAATTGTGCAGTTTGCAAAGTGTTGCCCAGCTTTGCCGGCTTTGTGGCCACCTTTCTCAACCAGATATTCCGTTTTTGAGGACAGTCTGTTCTAGACAGATTCACAGTTGAAACATATTCTCTACATTGGAGAATATGTTATGCCATGGGAAAGTTCATATACCCTACTGCTGATAGGTACATTTGAAGAATATTATTACTGGCAAAAACTCTTAATTAAATCTATTTAGATTTCATGTTGTAACACAATGTGGCAAAGTCCAAGGGGGTGAATTATTTTTGGGGGCACTGTACAGCTCTATAAAACAATAAGAAACCACTGCACCTTTTTCTTTCCTTTCCAAAAAAGTCGAAAAGGAAGGTTTTGAGTGAGGAACAGAAGGGTTAAAATTAAGAGACCACTGCAAATTGAATGCTTCGGTTCCTCACTCAAAACTTTCCTTTTCAACTTTTTTGGAAAGTAAAGAAAAAGGTGCAGTGGTCTCTTAATTTTTTCTGGAGCTGTATGTCTGATAACGTTTCATATGTGCAATCAAAATTCTGACGTTGCTCACATGACGCAAATGTGAGTAGTTCGGCATTTCACTTGTAGAAACGGGCCATCTACCTACCTGCTTGAAGTTGGCCCCCCACCGAATGCAAAACTTCTACTAAATAAGCTTAATCATTTGTGCTCTGTTTGTGCTGGTTTGTGCCGTTAACATTTTCATTTTTGCTGCTATAATTTTTTTGATATTAAAGAATATTTTATGTCATTCTGAGGTCACTTTGGAGCTTGTAAGTCCCCTTACATGCTCCAAATTCACCCAAAATAGTATTGTTTGTGCTCGTAAAAACAAGTACTGTCCACATTTTGAAAAGCCTAGCTTTGAGTGCTGGAACTGGGCTCCCGTCAGGCTGTAGTCTTTACAAATCCAGGGGAAAAATGTCTCTATACATTTTTAGATCAGACAGCAGGCTCAATGACATCATTGTTTGGACTCAGACGTGAACTCGTATTTGCTTGAAAGACTTGTAGGCAATTACATTGAATGGGTAAGCTATGATAAGGAGATAACAGTAGTTGCATTAGATAGTGATGGGAAATCTAGGCTTTCTGTAGCATTTGAGGCGTTCATGAAACTGGGACGAAAAACGGTTCAAGGCTTTTGAACTCACTGCACAGTGGTAACAAGCAAGCAAGCAAGTTTATTTATATAGCACAATTCATACATCAAAGCAATTCAATGTGCTTTACAAAGAAAAATAAAATATATAAAAATACAATAACATAAAAACAAATACTCAAATTAAAACATCAAAACAAATAAAAACAGCATAATAATAAAAATACAATAAGAAAACATATAAAGATTTAAAAAAAGATTAAAAATGGGATAAAAACATAGGAAGCTATGAGGCTAAACAGTGTGGTAAGTTTAAGTGCTCAGTCGTAGGCACGTGAAA
>JACXGI010016691.1:0-15521 GCA_016801175.1 Esox masquinongy
GGGGGGGGACAGCCAAACAAACAAAGACAAAACAAGGAACTCCCATCGTGCTCACTGAAGTTCCTCAGACGACAAACTTGTTCTTGGTGGTAGAACCACTCTTAGTGGCAGTGTCCGCGTGCGACTGGTATCCAATCATCAACTTTGGTGCCACACCTAGTCTCTCCTTCCAGCCACGCCTACAGAAAAAACAAAATTCAGAGTCAAATAAGCAGCAGAATAGGATAAGGATATGGATAGAACTAATGGAGTTGTGGATATGGCTTTTCTAGCAATCATGTAGCTATCAAATGGCAACAACCTAATGGCATGATAATTTGCAGAGAAGCAGTCAACTCAATTGTTTTTGAACTCCGGTTACTATTTGGCATAATAACTAAGGTTGATATTAGTGAAGCTACACAGGACGTGTTTCACCTGGATGCAATCTGTGTAGACTACACCCTGTTTCTGCTACTGCAATATGCTAAGTTAAAAAATGTTGTAGCCTACAAATTCCAGATGTATTTCAGATGTTCAGAAATGTTAGGTAGTATAAAAATGCAAGCATTCAGTACTGTAAGTTGCTCTGGATGAATGGACTCCAAATATAGCTCACCCTATGTGTGTGATGGCCTCCTTGTTGTCATAGTCTGTTGTCCATATTGCCAGTTTGTCTCCTTTCGTTCTAATGTTGACTACCGCCCCGCAAACATCGTCACTGTGGTCATCAAAGGCTTCTCCAACAAGGCACAAGAGCTGCAACGTACATTGACAGCCAGATGTTTTAACATTTGAATGACAGCTAAATATGCTAAAATCTCATGTATGATTTGCATGTCTAACTAATGCATTTGTAGATTAACCTCAAGAAAAAAAAAGTGTGTGTTATGAGAGAGTACAGGTCACCTGAAGTAAAACAAAAAGCTGTATGCTTAGTGTTATTTTGGAACCACATTTTACTTTAATACACTAATAAGTATTAAAATACTATTGAAATATTATTTTAATAGCAATAGGTATGCTTCAAAGTGTTAAAAACCGACCCACTTGTACAGTTATAATACATGATTGGATATAGAATTTTTAGTACACATGAAATAAAGCTACTTCGAATACATTAGGAGTATATCTTCAGTGTACTAAACTACAAATATAACTTCTGTTTTACACTTAAAGATTTTGGGACATCTTGGAAACTTTCTGAACAACAAATATTTGTTTATTTGTAATAAGTTGGTTTCATGTGAATAATTACTATCATACCTTAATTGAACATTTCTTTCCAAGTTTGAAAGCAAGAGGTTTTGATGATAGTACACCTATTTTTGGGGACCCGTTTTGGATGAAAAAGCGCCACTTTTACCACCAGTGGCAGAAATCGCAGAATGCATTATTAATAAATACATTCATTACACATTTTACAAACCTGGGTAGCTCACGTGTCAGTGTAGGTCTGCACTGTGTGTGTAATCAGACCTGAGAAGGTGGGGTACTAACCGTCTCCAGCCAGAAGCGGTCGAGGTCGGCCCTACGCTGCTGTTTGGACAGAGTGATGAGCCACCTGCCACCACGCTTGTTCCTCTCATCCTCCCACATGGGCTCAATACCGTCCTGCCGCACAAAATCATATTAGATTCAGGGGTAAAAGGGCAAAGGTGGAGGACATTAGCTTTTTTTAGCCCTAGACCGTGTTCAGAATATGTCAGGGGTTGTTAGTCCGCACAGAGTATATCTCAGAAAATTGACTAAGCTGCTTTCTTAGCCACAGCTCACTTGAAAAACCGATGAAAATCTCAAGGTGACCTCTGGTTAAAGAAAGCATAAAACTTAAATCTGGAGGGCAGAAGCCATGACAGAACTGGATAGCCTACATGGCAGATGGGATTTTGATTTAACTGTTCAGGTAAAGAAACTACTGTACCTAAAAATAACTATTTTCAGTTTCAGTATATTTGGTTGTTATTCAAAGATAAATTAAACTTAAAACGGAAATAGAGTTCAACATTAGGAACAGAACTAAAAGCGGAAGTGGAGCTGAGCATGACATAAGATCCAAGAGAGGCTAAGAGGTCTACTTAGGGCTATTTGAGGAAGACTGCCCTCTTAGAAGGTATCATAACCCTTGCAGTGAAAGCTAAAGCCACAGGCTGAAAAGAGGCTCAGAGAGATGAGCCCGAAACACTGGTTCTCAAACTTCTCCTCAGAGACCCCCAGCCACTCCATTTCAGCGTTCCATACTGTGACCAAATGGTTGCATTTGGTTATGGCTTTTTGGGGCTGCATTCATAACTGGTTGCACCAGCGCAACCTTCATAAAAATATTTTATTTATTTAATCAAGTTCATGATTTGGTCAAAACGGCAATGTGAGTCATTATTGTCCTGATATCAAACTCCCTGCTTGTGTCGGTTTTGTAAGTGGCTGGGTATGAGCCACTCTCAACCTCTCATTCCCTTTTCCAGAAGGGGAAACTGTGCCAGCAGCCTGCTGTTGGCGGAAAAAAAGAGGCAGCTACTACTTCACGCAATGAACATTTTCAAAACTAAGCGGCAAAAAATACTTAATTATTGAGCAAACAAAGATGCTGATATCATGCCATTTAAAGTTCAAATCAGAGATTGTTCTACAACTAGTTCCGGCTCAATCCAACATATGATAAATATAATTTGGCAAAATGCGAGACAATATAAAAAATATAGCGCATATCAAGTTGTCTCAGTCCCCTACCTACTGACACAGACATTTGTGACATTTAGTAAATGTAATTTTTATAAATCCTCTGCAGTTCACAAACTGAAGGAGTCAAGCAAAACGCTTAAATCTAATCATGTTGAAGCTGCAACTAGACATACTGTAATTTGAAATTAATTAAGAAACATTATTTGCCATGCCTTGTACAAATATACCTAATTTAAACCACCTGTTTTCAAGTCAAAAACATGTCAGCAATAGCCCCTATTCTGAACATGAGACATCTATGTAGAATCATAAATAGTGTTCATCTTACTGTTTGCTGCCTGAGGGTCATTGGTGTCACTGACCCTTAATGAATCAAATCAATCAAATGATTTGTGCTTGTGACTTAATGACTCAAAGAGGAGTCAGTAAAGAATAGAACTTCTCATCACTAACCCTTATTGGACATGTTGAGCTCTAGCGTGCCAAAGTACAAGGTATTTACTAAAATGTTAGATTGTAATAGCTAAATCAACCCAAGAAAAATCTCAAGAAAGTATGTTCTCTACAAAGGTTGTTGCAGTAAATAAAAATGTGTTCTTGGCATATTTACTTTGTAAATAAACTGTGAAATTAGTGCTCTTTTACCCATAGTCATAATCTCATAATTAAAAAACATCAGACTGATGTCCCAATGCTAGATGTCTAATCATAGATGTAAGGGACAGCAGTCTAAACATACAATCTAATAATATCACTGAATTAATGTTTATGTAGAAATAAACTAATATGCCCAATGTGTTTTAATTCTCAAATTATTATACAAGATAAATATTTGGGGGTGTAACCATACGTGCTGGTGTATATTGCAGAGCCAGCACTCCTGATTCAACTAATCAGGCACTTGAATAGATGAGAAGCTCGTATAGAGCTTGAGAAGCTCGTATAGAGCTCGTATAGAGCTTGAGAAGCTCGTATAGAGTTACAGCATTTTGAAATGTCTGGGTTTCCCCAATTTGAGATGTGGTCTGAAAGGCACTGTGCTAACTAAGAATGCAACCAAATTCTAGAGAATAAACAACATTACGGACATTTTTTTGTTTTCTGCTATTGGCCACCTCCTGAGCAGATACATATGTGCTGTTAAGTTGTATTGAAGTTTTCATTTCTTATTACATTTTTAAGCCCATTTGCTCCTACAAGTCACTCTGGGTAAGAATATATGCTAAATGAAACAAATGTGACTGTTAAAAGGAGTAATGTTGGTGTGAAATTACAGACTGGGAAAATAACATGTACCTTAAAAAGTGAGTAGTCACAGCCGGAGATTAAGTTACTTGATAGTTGGATGTGATTATACAGTCTGAGGGAACAGGTGAAAAAGCATAAGTAGTTAAGAAACAGTAAGATTGTGAAGAAGTCACCACCATCAATGATGTGGGTGATTTCCACAATTAAATACTTACGCCCAGAAGTCTTCCACTGTGTCAAACTTGGAGATAAGACGGAGATTTGCTTGCCAGGTTTTCGTTTTGTCATTCTTAAAGAACCACAGAGCCCATCTGCATTCAAACAACAGTAGCAATAACTGACAATGCATCAGGCAACGTTGACAGTTAAGCCAGTACACTGTTCAAGATGCATTCCGGGACTTTTGCGAAAGACAAATACTTCTTTGTAACATGTTGTTTATACGTACATAACCTACAAGTAAAATCTAAAACATTTTATTTTGAGTCCCAAATGTGTGTCTGTAGTCACTGTATAGATTATCTACTGACTATCAGTAACATATTAACTAACAATCTACTAACCCTAACCCTTAATCTAACCATAACCTTATCCTAATCATAACCTTGACATTTACCCTAAACCTAGCCTAACCTCAGCAAGCAGTTGCTTATCAACATTTTGTTGAACACTTGTTGATAGTATTACAATAGAACACCTACAGATGGGAATTGACTCTCAAAACAAAGTATCAGTATCAAAGTAAAATCAGTATCATAGCTCAATTAACTATGAAATTCTAAGTTTGAAAGCGATTGGATTGATTACATAGGGCAAATATCATCACACATATGACTCAGTAAACAATTTGACGACAAATTGGCAGTAATATGGCTAATAAGTGACTAAGCCACCCGAAGCTCAGGAATGGACATTTGACCCATGTCAATATCTGTTCTATGTGGCCCAGTTGCAAAACTAAACATACGTGTGAAACACAGACAGGTATGCATGGTAAACAAGTCACAATATGGAATATATGTTTGTACTTTTGGAGTACGTCGGCATCAAACAATCAGATGTAATACTTTCTAGTGGACTGCTCGGCAATGCTAACGGTCACCTTCCTACTTTCCAACGTGGGAAATATGCTTCAAAACAGGTACAAAAACAATCTGTTCTGACATTACAAAATGGCAAAACATTACACAGAAGAGAAACCATAGTCGTATAGTAGAAACTCGGGCTGCCTCTCTGACCACCTTACAATAGATTTCAGTTGACTACGCCTTAAGTACGTTTCCTACATGTTGTGAAGCTGAAAGGAAACCTAAACAGTACTTAAAACAGCAACCTTATGTTTACAGGTCAGCTGATCTGTGCCTACTAGTCCAGACCAGAAACCATAGTGTATTAAATGTGTTACAGTTTCAGTGTTAGTGTTTTCTGTAATATTTCTAAGCCATTCATGACAAGACTGATAGACGCTGTCATCTTTGAAAAACATTACATAATAAATATTCCAATGAGTTTCTTCTTGGTTAATCTGGCTGTAAGAAGTATTTTGTGACAAGTGATCTAAAAATTGCTTTCTCAAAAACATTTGATTAATTGATCTACATCCCAACTGTTGTTGTGTTTGGAGAATGAACATTAACAGCATTCAAGCTTTGGAGACAGTATCACATGTGCTTATTATATTAACTTTTCTAAAGATTAAATGCAGCGATTGTAATAACTTGGCCTGAACCTCAGGAGATGCTGAAAACAGAACCCTTTACAGATTGCGGTTTTGATAGTTTGTGGAGAACAAGTTCCCACTCTGACTCATCGATGGATGGAAGGGATGGGCTGCTACATGTGCTTACCTATTCTGTAGAGGATGTTTGATGTAGTCTTCAGGATGTTCCACTACTTGACCAGTTGTTTCACTTTTTTCCTCTTCAGAATTAGGTGCATTCGAAATTGATTCCTGGAGAGACGGAAAGACATGTATTTATAAAGACAAAACACAGAAAAACCGCAACAAAAAACCCCACCTGGAATGCATACCGAAGGCAAGCGAGTTAACTGTTTTTATTTAAGGGGGCAGTGGCGATCATATCTTTTGGGTGTACTCGAACTGTCAACGGTTTACACTGGGCATGAATATTTTGAACTTCAATGCGTGTGTAGTTAGATAGTTACAGTGATTAACATTAGGACGTCATGCGAGTTGTGACTTGGAATTCGCCAACTAAGCACAACTCCAGCATTCACAATCGATGACCCAGCTAGGCACTGTAGCTAGTGTTAATGGTTCATTTTCGGAGCCATCGAAGTGAATCGAACATTCCAATAACCATTCACATTTGCTTTGGTTAGGCAAGCGCAGCAACAGTTGCGCCATAAATATGTACCACCAACTAACATATCATATTTGTTAGATTTGTGGATACCTGTAACCAAAAACTGCCCATGCCGTTACAAAAGCTAGCGTTTATGAAAACACTCACCGGCTCCGCGGTCGCCATCTTCTGATAATCTGACTCACAATTCTGTAGTGTGAAAAATAAAAGCTGATTGGACTATGCTTTCCAACGTGACAACCAACTAGAGTCTCAATGCGCATGCTCACAGATGTCAGAAACGAAAGTTAAGTTTCTCAACAGCAAAAATTAGAAGTACCCTTACGCCTACTTTGTTGTTGTGGCATGTATTACCACTGAATCTTTACAAATAATACAATGTAATAGACATTCTCATGTGTTGTGATACCAGTTGGTATTCTTTACGCTGATTCAGTTTCCCAAATTTTCTTTAAAGGAAACAAGCGGAACTAAACCGGAAAAATGTTTTAAAAAAATAGATTTCTTTTTCTCTTTCAACATTGTTTCGCCAAATATCGGTACCGTGAAGATACCCCAAAACAGGACCAATTCCAAATAGACCCTAAGCCTCACACCCTATGCACTTTGACATGTGTAAGCAGCTTAAAATGTATTTTTCCTCATGTTACAATACTATCAGTTCAGATATCCAAAAGATTTGTGAACTGCGGTGAAGTTAGTTTTAGGTTGGACATTCGACAGACATTTGGCTCTTCAAATCTCAATAGCTCTTTAACGAAGTATTCATGTAATCCAATATTGGTCTCATTGTGATTACAAAAGTGTATATGATGTTGCACAGCACTTATTTTCCCATATTTTAACCGAGTATAAAGTTAGCGAGCGACGGAGAACTAACCGCTGTGTATCGGAGGTCGAAACCGAAAAGGAAGCGATCTCCGGGCCGGTGCTGGTTGTGGGAGCGTTCAAATTGTATACAAATGCAGCCATCTTCTTCAAATTTCTAGTTTCAATAGCTCTTACAAAAAGTATACAATAAATATGAAAAGCATATTTTATTGATCAGGGGAGGGTGAGGAACAATGCACACCTTTTATTTTTTCAATATCTGAAGTTTCATAATTTGACAGAACATCTTCATTTCAATAGCTCCAACAGTAAAAATGCCATGATTATAAAAAGTACATATTCTTGATCAGAGGAGGGTGAGGAACAATGCACACCCTTTATTTTTTCAATATCTGAAGTTTCAAAATTTAACAGAACTTCATTTCAATAGCTCCAACTGTAGAAATGCCATGATTATAAAAAAAATACATATTCTTGATCAGGGGAGGGTGAGGAACAATGCACATCCTTTATTTTTTCAATATCTGAAGTTTCATAATTTGAAGTGTCAAACTGGATCCACGGAGGTCCGAGTGTCTGCAGGGTTTCGCTCTCACCTTGTACCTGATTAATTAGGTCAGTAATTGGTTAGTTTCTACCCTCACCTGGTTGCTTAGGTCTGAACTGCAAACCAATTTATAGGAAAAACCAAAAACCTGCAGACACTCGGCCCTCCGTGGAACCGGTTTGACACCCTTGTTCTATACAATACTTTTTTTAATAGCTTACTATCCATATGAGCTAGATCTCTAACTCATATGTATAGTGAGCAATTAAAAAAAGAGTTAAGATAAATTCCTGTAAATTGATTAAAATTTAAAATGGAAAATCTAAGGGGTGTACTCTTGACAAGGATGATCAGTAAACAAAATGTAAGTGGTTTTAGAGGTACATGTCATCTGGATTGGAAGCTATTAAAAATAGTTCATATGAATTAGGTAATAGAGTTGTAACAATGCATGAAATTTTAAAATAAAATAAAGATTATGAATTTGAAAAAAAAGTGTACCTTTCAGAAGAGAGGTATGTTTGGTAATAGAGTTGTATTGATACATATATTTTTAATATAAAATACAGAGAATTGACTTGTAAAATATAGGTGTACCTTTGAGAGGATAAGTACAGGAACACACCACACTTGTTTGTAGATCTCCATCTCATATGGATAATGAACTATTAAAAACGTATTGCATAGATGGATATACAATTGTTTTTAGAGGTACATGTCACCTGGATAGAAACTTGCTGTAAAACGCATCTATATGTTAGAGTTGTAATAAGGTAAACATTTTTACAAAAATGAAGATAAATAATGGAATTGAATGGAAAATGAGAGGTGTACCTTTGTAAGGACAGGTAAAGGAACATAGCAAACTTTTCTGTACATCTCTAACTGATATGGGTTTTAAGCTATTAGAAAAATGCAGTTTAGAATGAGAAATTAAAGTAGAAGGAAACACAGCAATTACAAGCTGGGAATAGGGACAAGGAAGGTCAGTAACCAAAGTATAAATTGATTTAGAGCTAATGTCTCTTGGATAATATCATCACCTGTAAAATGATTTAAGCTTAGCCTATGTGTTTCATATTTTTTTTAGTATAAACAAATTACATCTTTTTTAACCGTAAATGTGGAGGAAAAAAATGGAAGTTGGCACGTAGAAACAAAATGTCTAAACAATGATTTCTGCCGAATGCACTTTTAAGACGTTCCTTTGGCCTCATCCACGTAATATTCCTCCATTGAAAGTAACGTAAAATATTTTTAAAACGTACCGAAACCGACAAACCAAAGGGTGTACCTTGCACTCTACCTTCACCTGATTCTATATATACACACACATATCGCTGTTGTCTTTGTACGCCCCTTTTAGGCAGCGCTATGCACAAGTAAACTCTGAATATCAAACATAAAACCAAATTTATACTGGGAATAAAACACCTTCCTATAAGAAGTAGCTATCAGCAAAGTCAACACCTGAAGAACATGAAAATTACTAATTGCAAGCAACATTTCAAGGGGGAGGGGGAGACACAGGCAGTGAAGTGTTATTGTAGACTCTATAAGTAGTGTTTCAGAAAAATTGACAAAGACTCGAAAGGACACAGAATACATCTAAACTTGATTTTGAGTGTCATGGCAAAGGGTCTGAATACCTTGTACTTGAGATTTACGTTTATTTTCAGTAAATTGGCACAAATTAAAAAAACAAAGTTTTTTGCTTAGTCAGTATGGGGTGGTGTGTGTAGATTGCTAGCTTTCTTTTTCTTTTACACTTAATGTAGAGAAGTGAAGGTGTCTGAATACTTTCCAAAGCCACTGCCCAAATGAGACACTGACATTAAGCTGCAAAGAATACATGACAACTTAATTCCATAACAAGTGTATAATGCTAATTGATAGAGAAAGCTGGATATGTACAAGTCAAGTCGTCCAGCTCAGAAATTGCATGCATCATCCAATGTTCAACTGTGAAGTCGGGCAAAAGAGAACATACCACACAGTGAGCTGACTGGAAAAAAATACCTATCCAAGCCTTTGTAACCTCTATCAAGTATCAGCAACATCTAAGAACAACAGACATGCCCAAAGACAGGGAATCTGAATTCTGAAAGTTGGGTGACACAAGTGCCCTGGGTTATAAGTGCTACAGCATACAAAAGTGATTATTTTATAGAAGCCAGGGAAGACGGGCCAAACACAGCAGGCAGGTGTTTCAGAACTTCAGGACGGTTCGGATACTGAAAGAGGAATTGAAAAGCAGAGGTCAATATATAGCTTTAAAGGCCTTGAATAAAACCGTGTTGAATTTTAAATTAGTACCAAAACAACTGATGTAACAGAACAATTGATTGAGTCACCTCTTTCCGGCATGCATGAGGTCAAAGCCCTCATTGATCTGGTCAAAGGGCAAAGTATGGGTCACAAACTCATCCACCTTCAGCTTCTTATTCATGTAGTCAGCCACTAGTTTAGGCACGCTCTCCACACTCTTCCAGCCTGGGAAAAGGAACATCCTGATGAATCTAGGCATTGCCATTCTGTGTGTGTGTGTGTGTGTGTGTGTGTGTGTGTGTGTGTGTGTGTATATATATTTTAAACCAGTTACATCTTTCTGCTCATCTTTAATCTTAATCACTTTTAAAAGAAAAAATATATTTACAAACTGCAAGGTTTCTCATGAAATCCAGTCATGCACGACATTTACCTCCAAATGCTGTGCCCCTCCACACACGGCCAGTAACCAGCTGGAACGGGCGTGTGGAGATCTCCTGTCCTGCGCCCGCCACCCCAATTATGATGCTCTCACCCCACCCTTTGTGACACGCCTCCAGAGCAGCCCTCTGAAACAACGAAGTGAGTCACATCAGCAGACCTGCTACCCAAAACACTGATCTACTTAAAAAAGTGAAATAACATTTCTGACGTGTGAAATACGACAACTCTGGTGGGAAAGAGCAGAACGCCTTCCATAAATTATTATTATTTTTTTTTAAAAAGGGCCGAGTGCCATTATGTTACCTTCCCAATTTCCTGTCTCATCTCCAGAGCAGCCATGGAAGTCATTTAGGGGTGTATTCAGTGAGGCAAATCCACCAGAATATTGCAGACAGAATTGCAATAAGAGCAGTTTTCCTATTCTACGTGACAAGAACGCTATTCTGAACAAGCTGCCTTTCCATCTCCCCCTGTCCAGTAAATCCTGTTCGACAGAGTCTCACCATGATTCCCACATTGCCAATGCATTCGAAGGAGTAGTCCACCCCTCCATCAGTCATTTCAACCAGCACCTCCTGGATAGGTTTATCGTGGTCCTTTGGGTTCACAAACTCCGTGGCCCCAAACTCCTTGCTCTTGTCAAACTTGTCTGGATTAATATCCACGCCAATGATCCTGGTCGCCCCGGCAACTTTGCAGCCCATGATGACGGCGAGGCCGACAGCACCCAGGCCAAACACAGCACAGGTGGAGCCAGGCTCAACCTGCAGGTAACCATGGAGAAAAACGATGTATGGAACGGCCTTGTCGGTAAAGCAACATGACAGCAGCTTGACTGTATGATGCGCGTCATCATGACCTCTTAATTTGCCTTCCGAAATCTGCACCCTTCATTAACAGAGAATACAGTAAAACAGCAACATATAGCTCAGCTTATGGTTTCCGCTTCCATGCGGCGTCCCACATCTTGCACCCGTCTACCTTCGCAGTGTTGAGGGCCGCTCCGTAGCCTGTGGAGATCCCACAGCCCAGCAGGCACACTTTGTCCAGGGGAGCCTGTTTATCCACCTTGGCCACCGAAATGTCAGCCACCACTGTGTACTCTGAGAAGGTGCTGGTTCCCATGAAGTGAAAGAGCTGCTTGCCCTTACAGGTAAACCGCGAGGTGTTGTCCGGCATCAGACCCCGTCCCTGGGTTATCCTGGTGAAACAGGTGATTAAAGGAAACGGGCATCAACAGTCAACTATGTCACATTCAAACCTAATAGGATTTGGCGTTTGCATTTTTTTTGGAGCTAACTACACTGGATGCTTCTTCACTCGCACAGCACTGACTTCAATTTCAAGGAGTGCAGTGGCATATTGTCATATTCTTTCGGGAAGTGATCTAACAGTACATATATGCTCAGTCCTTTACTGCCTGACTTTGAAAATGGGAGTCAGTGATGAATTGCATTAAATTTTTTTGGAAAAGTGCCTGTAAGTAAGCCTTTTGCGGTCAGTCAAACAGCATGTGAAAAATACCTATTTGATTTGAAGGATCCTGACCTCAACCTTACAAGCTATAATTGCCTCAGCCTGCACCGATGACTGGGTGAGATTATGTTCCAATTACCTGATCTTCTGGCAGAGGTTGGTCTTGGGGTTTTTGCAGAATTTGCACTCCCCACACTGTGGCACATACAAAGGGATGACATGGTCACCTTGGAAGATAAGAGACGTTTAGTAACGACAGAGTCATGAGGACAATGTTTTTCAAACTTAGTAGTTCTGCGGACACAATGGATGTGCAGGGTTTTGTTTCAGACCAGTATTTAAACATCAATGGATGTGCAGGGTTTTGTTTCAGACCAGTATTTAAACATCAATGGATGTGCAGGGTTTTGTTTCAGACCAGTATTTAAACATCAATGGATGTGCAGGGTTTTGTTTCAGACCAGTATTTAAACATCTTATTCAATTGATAATGTCGTTGTATTTTTTGATTCTGAAATGTTAGTATGGGGCTAGTGCAAGCAAGAGCAAATAAAGTCTCATGGAGAGCACAAGATTATATTTAGTCCTTCACCTGGCTTGAACTTGGTTACGCCCTCTCCCACACTTTCGACTGTCCCGGCACCCTCATGACCCAGGATGACAGGGAACAGTCCCTCTGGATCACTGCCGCTCAGGGTGTAGGCATCTGTATGACAGACCCCGGTCGCAAAGAGCTGAAATGCATGTCGCCAGTAGTTAATGCAAAGAACTGAAACACAAATCACCACGATTAAATGCACTCCTTTCTACCATTAAGATTTCAAAGTATGTGTGCAAACACTCTAGGCTATTCCTGTTGTAGAACTCTAATTCAAAAAAAAAAATAAAAAATAAAAAAAAGACTCTGGTACATCGTCTTAAATGGTCATCAACCACAGCATATAATTGTCAGCCTTGGGTGTTCTAGTTCCTATTCCATGTGTTCTACAACTAACCATCCCAATACACCAACACGTTGAATGTGTAAATATAACTTAGCAATTAATGATTCCAATACCACAAAAACAATATCACCAGACAGGTAGCTAAAGATAGGGCTGGAAAAGGTCACCTTAGCCTTTAATGTAAATACGCAGTAACATTTTGCTCAGCAACTGCTCACAAATATTCGCACAATGCAGCCTTTGTTAGGCTTCTCTGGGCCCAGCCGGTTTTGATAATGGAAGCCTGACTCCCACGTTAGAAGCCACTCAGAAACTCACAAGGACAATTTCCACAGTATTTCCCACATTGAAGTCTGGTCAAAGGGTCAGAGCTCTGTTGGTGCTTTCATCCACTCGTGCACCTCACTCATAATCCTCTGGTCGAAGAGCCACAGTGACAGGACATATGCTGTCGCTTAAATTCATTATATACTTGCATGTGTCACCTGTACAACTATATACCAATTGACTCATTTGCCATGCGTTTATGCATAGTGTGCACAAAGTCTAGTAAGAGTTAATTCATGCAATCACCCCCTAGAAGAATGGTCTCGTTCAGTTAGGGTAGAGGAGGAGTAGACAAGATTGGTCATGGTTTAGAAATCAGCCTTCTAAAATTTCAGAGGCAGGATCAAAGAGACCATTGATAAATGCTTATGGAGGTTGTCAGCACAGTGAATCTAGGGGGCAAAGGTTAGGGAACACTTGACAGTCCCTCCAGCTGTAGAACAGCCCATCCCTGCCAAAGCGTGCCTCAAACAGAATTAAGTTATGTTCTGGAAACAAGTGTATTCAGCGATATACTGTTCAGACCAAAACACAAATGTTAAACTATACAGGCAGCTGGAGTTGCCATGCAAGCACAACGCAGGGGTGCTTGTGTGTGAGACCCTTCAGGTACAAGGAAGAGCGGTTTACCTTTATGCGCACTTCATAGGCCTTTGGTGGGCCCACCTCCACCTCTTCAATAGACAGAGGCTTCCCAGCCTCCCAGGCAACAGCTGCCTTGCACTTGATCACCTGGAAGTCAGACAAGAGTTCTTGTAGCCAATTTCACACACAAAGTATGATAACCATTGCTTGTAATGCCTGTTGAGTGAGGCTGCCCAGTGAATGAATGTGTAATGTACAACTGCCATACAATGTTTGGCAGTTGCCATACAATGTTTGGCAGTTGCCATACAATGTTTGGCAGTTGCCATACAATGTGGACCATCAATCTTAACAGTTGGACAGACTTTCGGCTTCTCCACCCTCGGTTTAATCTTTAACCTACATCTCAACGGATCAGCTCTTTTGCCAATGATTTGGCGACAGATCTGGATTGGCCAGCCAGTTTCGAAGCGCACTTACTCTAGGCTGGTTCATACAAGAGATCTCGAAACAAAGAGCGTTGGTTAGAAGCACTGTAGCAAAAGGGATTTCTGTAGCCGCAGGATCTTTCACGACGATTGTTTTAGGTAGTTTGAAATGTTAAATGCTATACAACAGGCCAACCTAGCTAGATTAATTCAGGTTCCACGAACGCTATCGATAGGTTTGATGAGTCAGAGAAAATAGAACACAAAAAGTTTCTCTGCAGCCTATCGTTTGCAGGCTATATGTTCATCTACGGCATTGGTCGCTGTGTGCAGTTTGATCAGCCTTTGCAAGAATACACGGTTTAAAGTAGTTTGAACGACATAAAGGTAACATTGCATAATTATATCACGAGCAACGTGCATCATTTTGAATAGGTTTTTCAATAGGTACTTCAAACTTACTTTTCCAGCGGTATCCATGTTCTTTCTTCAGCACGACAAAACGTGACTGTGTGAACTAGCATAAAGTGCTCAAGAACACGTCTCGACCAATCAGGACTGATGTGCAAGGACGCAGGGTTTCGTGGTTTTTGGTAAACCCCGCCTGCTCCGTGCTACGTTTAATGTTAACATATCCGGCAGATTTGTGGAAACCTATGAAATTCGATCCCTCAGCCAATCGCAGATGGACCATGCAGCTAATCCATATAATATATTTTCGAGTGGTCTTTTCATAATAGAAGGGACTGCGGTGAAGTTATTTTTGACAGATCATTGGCCTGACATTCGGCTCTTCAAATCTCAATAGCTCTTCAACGAAGTGTTCAATTACTCCAATATTAGTAATTTTGACTAAAAAGTATACATGTTGCACAGTTTTTATTTAATCACATTTTAACCAAGGCCACGCAGAATTAACAGCAGTGTATCTGAGCTGATAACCGAGGCAAACGATCTCAGAGCTGGTGCAGGCGCGTTGAAATTAACGATAAAATGCAGCCTTGTTCAATAGATCCTAAAATACATGTACCAAGACTATCACCAGCGCATATATATATACAGGTGCTGGTCATAAAATTAGAATATCATCAAAAAGTTGATTTATTTCAGTAATTCCATTCAAAAAAGTGAAACTTGTATAATGTATACATTCATTCCACACAGACTGATATATTTCAAGTGTTTATTTCTTTTAAATTTGATGATTATAACTGACAACTAATGAAAACCCCAAAATCAGTATCTCAGAAAATTAGAATATTGTGAATAGGTTCAATATTGAAGACACCTGGTGCCACACTCTAATCAGCTAATTAACTCACAACACCTGCAAAGGCCTTTAAATGGTCTGTCAGTCTAGTTCTGTAGGCTACACAATCATGGGGAAGACTGCTGACTTGACAGCTGTCCAAAAGATGACCATTGACACCTTGCA
>JACXGI010016692.1:0-15520 GCA_016801175.1 Esox masquinongy
TTGAAGCACTGACTCCAGCTGCAGTCCACTCTTTGTGAATCTCCCCCACATTTTTGAATGGGTTTTGTTTCACAATCCTCTCCAGGGTGCGGTTATCCCTATTGCTTGTACACTTTTTTCTACCACATCTTTTCCTTCCCTTCGACTCTCTATTAATGTGCTTGGACACAGAGCTCTGTGAACAGCCAGCCTCTTTAGCTATGACCTTTTGTGTCTTGCCCTCCTTGTGCAAGGTGTCAATGGTCGTCTTTTGGACAGCTGTCAAGACATGGAATCATGTCTTCGCCATGATTGTGTAGCCTACAGAACTAGACTGAGAGACCATTTAAAGGCCTTTGCAGGTGTTTTGGGTTAATTAGCTGATTAGAGTTTGGCACCAGGTGTCTTCAATATTGAACCTTTTCACAATATTCTAATTTTCTGAGATACTGAATTTGGGGTTTTCATTGGTTGTCAGTTATAATCATCAAAATTAAAAGAAATAAACTCTTGAAATATATCAGTCTGTGTGGAATGAATGTATACATTATACAAGTTTCACTTTTTGAATGGAATTACTGAAATAAATCAACTTTTTAATGATATTCTAATTTTATGACCAGCACCTGTACATATACACACATATATATATATATATATATATATAAACATATATATACACATATGTATATATGTGTATATATATGTATATATATATACACATATATATACATATATATATATATATATATATATATAAAGTTGTAAGCAATTCGGAGTTCATCTTCATATCCCAAAGGTTGTTTTGCAGGTCTGGTGTGCTGTCCATGTACGGCATTTCCAATTCTATGTTACCACACAGCCTCTATTCAGCTTGGCATAGAGGGGGAGTCCCAAAGTCTTCCTCCTTGGAAATGATCTCGACCTGTATAGAGAATTTCAGTAAAAAGAATTGTTTGGTATACAATTACTGAACATTTTATTGTCAGTGACAAGTCCAGTAACAAAAACAACTGTGAGGATTACATTTTTTGTAATATACCATTGTCTGGTAAAATTTTACTGAAATCATATTTTACACATTCCATTATGATGACACCAGTGTGTACAAACAATGTTTTAAAAAACACTTTGTTGAGTAAACAACAGAAAAGTCTGCTATTGTCCCATGTTGTGCTGGTCTTACAGATAAGCTTAGTACTTTCCTTGTCCTGAAAAGTTTGTTATAGCCCAGAAGAAAAATAATGTGTTAAATTTTTGTAGTGTAAAAATCCCCAGTAATAACACTGTTATTAGTATTAACTGACTGAAGGCAGCATGCATTAATAATGAACTAACAACATGAATAATAATTGCAAAATTTGGGAGATAAAAACAAACACATAATTCAAGTTAGATTGTTTGCATGGTTTCCTACTTAATAGTTGAGCAAGTTGTATTTTTTCTGGGCTACACATTTGATATATATTGCCAGGGATACTGCAGGACTGGAAATGAAATACATGCTATAGATTAGGTACATTATGCACAGCAGATAACAGTAACCAATGAATAATATGTCCTCACGCATATCTTTTGTGGTGTTGTAGTAAGAAATCCTGAGGACGTATTTCACAGTTACAAGAAACTTCTTGTATACTTCAAGAATACGAGGAGCATAAATAAATGCTGCAGGAGGCTCAAGTTGGACAAAACCACCATTGCACTTACTGCCATTAAAGCAGAGGTATGCACAGTTAAGTGCAAACCATGCAAACGATCTAACTTGAATTATGTATTTGTTTTTGCCTCACCAAGTTTGCAAATACACTACTCAAAAAATATAAGGGACCACGTAATTTTCACAGTATAACACCATGTCAATTAAACTTAAGGGATATCAATCTCTCCAGTTAGGAAGCATAAGGGATTGTGAATCAATGTCACCTGTTTTGGTGCAAATTGACAACAAAGTGACAACAGGTGCACTGGAGAGGCAACAACAAGACAACCCCCAAAAAGGAAATAGTTTTGCAGGTGGTGGCCACAGACAATTACTCTCTCCTTATCCTTCCTGACTGATTCTTCTCTAGTTTTGTGTTTTGCTAGTGTCCTTGTCACTAATGGTAGTATGAGGCGGTACCTGCAGCCCATTCAGGTTGCACAGGCAGTCCAGCTCCTCCAGGATGGCACATCCATACGTGCCTTAGCAAGAAGGTTTGCTGTGTCTCCCAGCAAACCTTCTCCCCTCCAACAGGCTGATGGTGTGCATGTTTCTGACCAAACTGTCAGAAACTGACTCCATGAGAGTGGCATGAGGGCCGGAAGTCCTCCAGTGGGATCTGTGCTCACAGCGCAGCACCGTGCAGCACGATTGGCATTCGTCAGAGAACACCAGAATTGGCAGGTCCGTGATTGGCGCCCTGTTCTCTTCACAGGTGAGAGTAGGTTCATACGGAGCATGTGACAGACCTGAAAGAGTCTGGAGACGCCGTGGTGAACGTTATGCTGCCTGCAACATCATCCAGCATGACCGGTTTGGTGGGACAGCGATGGTCTGGGGAGGCATATGGTCTTGGAGGGTCGCACAGACCTCAACGTGCTAGCCAACGGTACCCTGACTGCTGTTAGGTACCAGGATGAAATCCTCAGACCCATCGTCAAACCTCACACTGGTGCAGTGTGCCTTGGCTTCCTCCTTGTGCAGGACAATGCCCGGCCTCATGTGGCCAGAGTGTGTAGGCAGTTCCTGGATGAAGACATTGATGCCACTGACTGGCCCTGACGTTTACCAGACCTGAATCCAATTGTGAACCTCTGGGATGTTATGTATCAATGCATCTGACACCGCCAACACTGAAGAAATTACACTTTGCTACCATGTAAAGTAGTGAGTGTACAGCTTGTAAAACAGTGCAAATTTGCTGTCCCCTCAAAATAACACAACACACAGTCATTAATGTCTAAACTGCTGGCAACAAAAGTGAGTACACCCCTAAGTGAAAATGTCCAAATTGGGCCCAAAGTGTCAATATTTTGTGTGGCCACTATTATTTTCCAGCACTGCCTTAACCCTCTTGGGCATGAAGTTCACCAGAGCTTCACAGGTTGCCACTGGAGTCCTCTTCCACTCCTCCATGACGACATCACGGAGCTGGTGGATGTTAGAGACCTTGCGCTCTTCCACCTTCCGTTTGAGGATGCCCCACAGATGTTCAATAGGGTTTAGGTCTGGAGACATGCTTGGCCGGTCCATCACCTTTACCCTCAGCTTCCTTAGCAAGGCAGTGGTAGTCTTGGAGGTGTATTTGTGGTCGTTATGTTGGAATACTGCCCTGCGGCCCAGTCTCCGAAGGGAGGGGATCATGCTCTGCTTCAGTATGTCACAGTACATGTTGGCATTCATGGTTCCCTCAATGAACTGTAGCTCCCCAGCGCGGGCAGCACTCATGCAGCCCCAGACCATGACACTCCCACCACCATGCTTGAGTGTAGACAAGACACACTTGTCTTTGTACTCCTCACCTGGTTGCCGCCACACACGCTTGACACCATCTGAACCAAATAAGTTCATCTTGGTCTCATCAGACCACAGGACATGGTTCCAGTAATCCATGCCCTTAGTCTGCTTGTCTTCAGCAAACTGTTTGCGGGCTTTCTTGTGCATCATCTTTAGAAGAGGCTTCCTTCTGTATAGTCTTGGCCACCATGCTGCAGCTCAGTTTCAGGGTCTTGGCAATCTTCTTATAGCCTAGGCCATCTTTATGTAGAGCAACAATTCTTTTTTTCAGATCCTCAGAGAGTTCTTTGCCATGGCGTGCCATGTTGAACTTCCAGTGACCAGTATAAGGGAGTGTGAGAGCGATAACACCAAATTTAACACACCTGCTCCCGATTCACACCTGAGACCTTGTAACACTAACGAGTCACATGACACCGGGGAGGGAAAATGGCTAATTGGGCCCAATTTAGACATTTTCACTTAGGGGTGTACTCACTTTTGTTGCCAGCGGTTTAGACATTAATGGCTGTGTGTTGAGTTATTTTGAGGGGACAGCAAATTTACACTGTTATACAAGCTGTACACTCACTACTTTACATTGTAGCAAAGTATAATTTCTTCAGTGTTGTCACATGAAAAGATATAATCAAATATTTGCAAAAATGTGACTTTTGTGAGATACTGTGTGTGTGTGTGTGTGTGTGTGTGTATGTGTGTATGTATGTATGTATGTATATATATATATATAGAGAGAGAGAGAGAGAGAGAGAGAGAGATTTATGTTATTATAGTATTAGTTAATTATTAAAAACCTTAGATATTATTTTATTGTAATGGCTTTTTAAATGCACAAGAACAATATTTATGTCATGGAAGAATATCCGATCAGCCATTTTGAGCTAGAAACCAGAGTTGTTATTGCGATTGTTATTAATCAGGATAAAGTGGTAAATCGTGATAATTTTGGCCAGGACAATCGTAGCATGAAATTCTTTATCGTCTCACCCCTACTTTGAGGTGTTACATGTTTTAACTACTGTGAATCAGACTCTGCTTCGCTTGACTACACCAAACGTACTTGCTTGGTAGGTGTAACTACTGTGTATCTATGTGGGTACTGACACTGCTTTAAATTACAGCCTTCTTTCCTTGTAACTACAGTGTGACTACATGGGAACACTCACCTTTTCAAATGACCGCGTTCTTCTAACTAGTGTATTTATGTGGGAACAGGTACCGCTTCAAATTACTGCCCTCTTTCCTTATAACTAGTGTATTCATGTGGGAACAGGTACCACTTCAAATTAAAGCCCTCTTTCCTTGTAACTACAGTGTAACACTGTGGGAACAGACAACGCTTCGAATTACAGCCCTCTTTCCTTGTAACTACATGGGAACAGACCCCGCTTCAAATTACAGCCCTCTTTCCTAGAACTTACAGTGTAAGTGTTGTTGGTACCATATAAGAACTAGTTTAAGATGATGGACTTATTAGGAACTTACATGGTAAGTAAGGGTAAAGTAAACAAGGTATTGGAAAGAATAAGCTACAACAAGATGATGGTGTGAAGGTATGTTATGGAGTATTAACTGAAAACAAATAATTTACCACACATTTTTCTTTTTATCACGTGTTATTATGAAATAGACTAATAGACTATTTCCACCACAAGCTAATGGATCTTATTTGTATCTACATTTGGAAACAACACAACATTTTAGGAGATTGGCATATTGGGCAACTATCGAAATGTGAGCCAGGCACCTTTGGATATACACAAAGTATACCTTCTAATGTTAACGTTTAATTGTCCTCAACAACAGTATAATCTGACAATCTCCTCTCGGTTTTTCTATAATTTATTCATGTCACCTATAGACAATTCATGTCACCTATAGATTGGCTGTGTAATATTCATTTCTAACATTTTTAGGGCCTAATAAACGAATGAAAATACTATAGCCTGTGTTCTTAGAAATAATCGTTCTCTGAATTTTTTCTGAATCGTTTTTTTCCCCCCCGTATGATAAGACCTTCGATACAAACACATTCTTGTATTCTTCAAATTCATTAACCATTTTAATCAAACAAAATTTGTAATTCATTATTTTTTAGATTATTCTATATACTATTCAACGACCCAGAAGATAAATTGATGCTCTGGCTGGCTGTTGATGCTGCGGAGAATGTGTATGCTAATAGGGATGATTAGTACGCTAATGACACCAAATGGTGTTCGGCTCTGGCGAATACTGGGTGTCTGAAAGGCCTGGTGGTTCTAGTGTTAACAGTACCTGAAAGGACATCAGAGTATCTGGAAAGTTTGTGTGTGATCAGTATGATCATGGATCAGTGTTGCTGGTTGAGGAGCCTTATGGCCTGAGGGAAAAAACTGTTTAACTCTGGTAGCGTCTACCAGACGGCAGCAGTGTGAAGAGACCATAGCCTGGGTGGCTGTGATCTTTGATGATGTTCCGTGCTTTCCTCAGGCATCGTGTATGGTAGATGTCTTGCACGGAGGGGAGATGGCAGCCGATGATGCGCTCCGCAGACTTTACCACCCTCTGGAGGGACTTGCGGCCTGAGAGGATGCTTTCAATGGTGCACCTGTAGAAGTTGGTGAGAGTTTTTACAGACATGCCAAATTTCTTGACTCTCCTCAGGAAGTATAGTTGTTTTCGGGCAATTTTCACTGCTTAGTTCACTGCTGAGTTCGTCTGGACCAAGTGAAGTCATCTTTGATGAACACACAAAGAAACTTGAATTCGGAGATCCCCTGAGACCCAGGATGGTAGTGTCATCTGCGAATTTGAGGATGATGCTGGAGCTGTGTGTGGCCACGCAGTCATGTTTCAACAGGGAGTACAGGAGGGGACTGTGTACGCAGCCCTGAGGGGCTCCAGTGCTCAGGGTCAGTGCAGAGGAGGTGAGGTTGCCCATTCTCACCACCTTGGGGGTCTGCCCGTCAGGAAGTCCAGGATCCAATTGCAGAGGGAGGAGTTAAGTTCCAGGGTCCTGAGCTTAGGAACAAGCTTGGCGGGCACAATAGTGTTGAATGCAGAGCTGTATGCCACGAACAGCATCCTCACATATGTGTTGCCTTTTTCCTGAAGGGAGTGGCCGGTGTGTGTTGTCAGGGCTATGGCATCGTCTGTAGATCTATTGGGGCAATATGCCAATTGAAAGGGGTTCAAAGTGTCCGGAAGGGTGGAGCAGATGTGGATTCTGACCAGTAACTCGAAGCACTTAAGGTAAGTGCTATAGGACATAGCCTGGAATGCCATCTGGCCCTAGTAATTTCCGAGGGTTCACTTTTTTAAAAACTCCTCACATCAGCCATGGTTAGGGACAGAGTGTAGTCGTCCTGGTCCTCAGCAAGCCTCATGAAAGGAATTGTGTTGGACACCTCAAACTGTGCATTGAAGGTGTTGAGCTGCTATTTCTCCGTTTGTATTCTGTGATGTGTCGCAGTCCTCCCCACATGCGTCTGGGGACAGAGCTGTGGCAGTTAGACTCCAACTTATTCCTGTATTCTCTTTTTCCATCCCTGAAAGCCTTCCATAGGTCATACAGTATTTGGATCTCCTGCAAAGTGAATCAGGCCATCCTTAGACTGCAAAAAAATCCATCAAAGAGATAGCGGAACATTAGGAATGGCCAAATCAACCGTTTGGTACATTCTGAGAAAAAAATAATGTACTGGTGAGCTCTGCAATTCAAAAAGGCCTGGACATCCATGGAAGACAACAGTGGTGGATGATCGTAGGATCCTTTCCATGGTAAAGAACAACCCCTTCACAACATCCAGCCAATTGAAAAACACTCTCCAGAAGGTAGGCATATCATTATCCAAGTCTACCATGAAGAGAAGACTTCACGAGAGCAAATACAGAGGGTTCACCACAAGGTAAGACTTTGCCAAAAAACATCTAAAAAAGCCAGCCCAGTTCTGGAACAGCATTCTTTAGACAGATGAAACTAAGATCAACCAGTAACAGAATGATTGGAAGAAAAAAGTATGGAGAAGGCTTGGAACGTCTCATGATCCGAAGCATACCACATCTGTAAAACATGATGAAGGCAGTGTGATGGCATGGGCATGCATGGCTTCCAATGGCAGTGGGTCACTAGTGTTTGTTGATGTGACAGAAGACAGAAGCAGCCGGATGAATTCTGAAGTATATAGGGATATATTGTCTGCTCAGATTCAGCCAAATTCAGCGAAGTTGATTGGACGGCGCTTCACTTTACAGATGGACAAAGAAGTGGAATATTCTGCAATGGCTGAGTCAGTCACATGATCTCAACCCGATCGAGCATGCATTTCACTTGCTGAAGACAAAACTGAAGGCAGAAAGACCCACAAACAAACAACAACTGAAGACAGCTGAAGTAATGGCCTGGCAAAGCATCACAAAGGAGGAAACCCAGCATTTGGTGATGTCCATGTGTTCCATGACTTAAAGCAGCCATTGCCAGCAAAGGATTCTCTAACATGTATTAAAAATGAACATTTTATTTATGGTTGTGTTAATTTGTCCAATTACATTTGAGCCCCTGAAATAAGAGACTGTGTACAGTATGAAATTGTTGCAATTCCTAAAAGTTTTATACAATATTTTTGATCAACCCCTTGAATTAAAGCTGAAAGTCTGCACTTAAGTTGCGTCTCGGTTGTTTCATTTCAAATCCATTGTGGTGGCGTACAGAGCCAAATTTATGAAAATTGTGTCAGTGTCCAAATATTTCCAGACCTAACTGTATGTCACACATGGGGAGCTCAGACTGCAATATTGCTAGGCCTGGACGTTGAATTAATTCAACCGGAATGTTGAATAATGGGTGTCCAGATTGTAATATCTTCGGCAGTTTCAATTTCATCTGCAGTAGAAAGCATTTTCCTCACCAAGTCATCCAGTGCAGCCATGTTGATGCCTAAGCGCCTCAGTGTTGCCAGGTGTCGCAGGAGAAACAATCAACCTGGACTGTCAAACAAAGTCCAAAACAAGCAACTTGTTGCTGCAGTTGATGTCCCAAAAAGCAATGCCTTTTTTGGACACACTTAAGTAGGTGTACTATTTAATTAAGTGTGAGAGAGAGCCAGCTACTCTGATAGTGGAACGTATTTTTAACCTGTAGTTAAAAATACGTTCAAGATATTCAAATTCAGCAAACATACAAAAACATTGTTCTCTTAACGGTGGAATTATATTATAAACAACCTTTCTTTCACCAGCATACTACATAGGTACTATATTTTCTTAATGTTTGTGAACACATTGATGGCGAAAGTTAACGGAAATGTATTTGCTGTTGTTTGCAAAAAAAAGTGAATTGATTGAACGCATCTCTACCACTGAAATAATTTGGGGATGGGAAACAATCACAGCTAGTAGCCGGTAGTAGCCCAATAGATGTGCGGTAGTGAACCGGGCTCGACAAGTAGATCAGGATGTTACAGGTTTTATTTAAACTCATTCTCAGTTTTGGTGTACCTCATGGTCAAAACTATACACAAGCCCAAAACAACGCAACCTGTGACAGACAATATCTCCATGAGACTTTCTGAAAAAAGTCGCTTATATTAAGCAGACATTGCAACCCTGGCAATGAAGTCAATTCACCAATCAAAAAACAGTATTCGGTAGAGCCCACCCTTCTAACTTTGATGGGTGAAAGTGACAGATTCAATGGCAGATTCAATAATGACAGATTTCACAATAACTACAACCATGAAGTAAATAAATTGTGAAATATGAAATTGTCAAATCATTAAATGTAGAAATACACCATTAAATATGGTACATGTTTTTTATTATTTTATTCATCATTTAAATTATGTATATCCCTTTACTTTATTATTTAATTATTTCATAGTGTAGATATTTATTTAATAAAGTTCCTAAAATTCCACCATAGTCACCGAGGTATGTTTGGACAGTAAATAGTAGCATTATTAATATTAATATATTATATATATTATTTAAATATTATTAATATTAGGAAAACTTTTAAAATGATTTATTAGACTATTAAATACAATATAATGTACAATTGTATGAGAAATCTCATAAGTCAATACCATAATATTTAATTTCCAACTAAAATGGATGTTTACTGACGTGTGGTCTTGGAAAAATGACAACCACATATACATTCTTTAATAGTAAAATCACAGCCATTACCAGAAGTAATTTCTAGACAAATCAAATACTATTATAAGTGGTTGAATAAAGTTTCAAAAGGTTTTAATTTCTAAACGTTTTATGGGCCAAAGTGCCTGAAATTGCTAAATCACCCATATATATGTTAGGTATCAAGAGTGCAAGAAACCAGCCGTTCCAATAGTGGTGAAATAATGATCACGTACCCGGTTGTCATGGGAGAGAGTAATTCAATAATTTGTTGCAGCATTTGATAGTCTATTTTTCATGATGTTTCAGACTCGATGTTACTTGTCTTACAAACTCACTCTTACCAACTCGATCTCAAAGAAACATCCGGTCGTTCGCTACTTGATAGACATTGCAGTCCAGAATACACAACACAGTACTGTAAGCCCATTGGCTGATTACTGTCACGCTTTGACGGAACGTGACTTCCTGTGTACGGATAAACGGATGTTCTTTTGTTATCTAAACATAACAAGCATACATTCATACACTTCTACAAGAGTCAATGCCAATTACATCTTCTGGTGCATGTTAATAAGTTACGTATCAAGAGTATGTGTTGATAACGTCAAATCCCAAATGTGAATGTACGCGGAGGGAAGTGCTGCTAATACTCCAGTGTGATTAAGGTTAGAATACGGTTAAGGGTAAGGTTAGGCAACAAAAATGATTATGTTCAGATAACGCTTCTAGTGTGGTTAAGGTTTGAGGTAAGGTTAGACAGCAAAAACTGTTAAGGTTAAATAACAAATAATGAAAAAAAGGTGCATATCTTCTATGATTCAAACTCGCAAAAGCATTAGGGCCCGAGATGGTGGGATTTAAGTCTGGCCCCCATCGCTGATAACGACTCCCTAGCAAAACTTTACTTAATTTAAAGCTGCATGTACAGTGAGGGAAAATTCTTTTTGATCCCCTGCTGATTTTGTACGTTTGCCCACTGACAAAGAAATGATCAGTCTATAATTTTAATGGAAGGTTTATTTGAACAATCAGAGACAGAATAACAACAACAAAATCCAGAAAAATGCATGTCAGAAAGACAGAATAAGACACCTGGGAACCAGAAATCTTTCTGATTGAGAGGGGTCAAATACTTATTTCACTCATTAAAATGCAAGTCAATTTATAACATTTTTGACATGCGTTTTTCTGGATTTCTTTGTTGTTATTCTGTCTCTCACTGTTCAAATAAACCTACCATTAAAATTATAGACTGATCATTTCTTTGACAGTAGGCAAATGTACAAAATCAACAGGGGATCAAATAATTTTTTCCCCTCACTGTCCATACTACTGCCCCTAGCAGCAGTACTAACTGTCAAAATGTCCACATATGCACGTAAAATTGTACTTTTTGTTTCGTACAATATTTGACTGCTCCAGTCAAATTACATATTTTTAAATACCTATTTTCTATTAAGAAAATATGATGAATAATGAATGATGGTGTCACGGCAATGGTGTAGTGGAGTGCGTAAAAACTGAGTCAGCTGCAGGGAGGCGGTAAACGTGGTATATTTGAAATAATACAAAAATAAGGCACCCTGCAACGCTCCTCCGGGCCGTACCCCTCCCACTCCACCAGGTATTGCAGGCCCCTCCCCCGGCGTCTCGAATCAAGTATGGAACGGACGGAGTACGCCGGGCCCCCCTCGATGTCCAGAGGGCGCGGAGGGACCTCCCGCATCTCAGACAGCTGGAGGGGACCAGCCACCACCGGCCTGAGGAGAGACACATGGAACGAGGCGTTAATCCTATAATCAGGGGGAAGTTGTAATCTATAGGTTACCTCGTTCACTCTCCCCAGGACTTTGAACGGCCCCAGAAACCGCGGCCCCAGCTTCCGGCAGGGCAGGCGGAGAGGGAGGTTCCGGGTCGAGAGCCAGACCCGGTCGCCCACAGCGTAGACCGGGGCGTTGCTACGCCGGTGGTCGGCAGCGGACTTCTGGCGGTCCCCGGCACGCCGGATGTGTCGGTGTGCTATGGACCAGGTGTCCTCAGCGCGCCGGAACCAGTCGTCCACCGCCGGAGCCCTGGTCTCGGGCTGGCTCTGCCACGGTGCCAAGACCGGCTGGTACCCCAGGACACACTGGAAGGGGGTCAAGGAAGTGGAGGAGTGGCGGAGCGAATTCTGGGCGTACTCTGCCCAGGGCAGGAACTCCGACCACTCCCCTGGCCGGTCCTGGCAATAAGACCGCAGGAACCTCCCTAGGTCTTGGTTCACACGCTCCACCTGCCCATTAGCTTCGGGGTGGAACCCGGAGGTGAGGCTGACCGAGACCCCCAGTCGGCCCATAAAGGCCTTCCAGACATGAGATGTGAACTGAGGGCCCCGGTCAGAAACAATGTCCTCCGGCACCCCGTAGTGCCGGAAGACATGGGTGAATAGTGCCTCCGCGGTCTGCAGAGCCATCGGGAGACCGGGGAGGGGAAGGAACCGGCAGGCCTTTGAAAACTGGTCCACAACGACCAGGACCGTGGTATTGCCTAGTGAGGGGGGAAGATCGGTTACAAAATCAACGGACAGGTGAGACCATGGTCGTTGTGGAACAGGCAAAGGGAGCAACTTACCCGCCGGAAGGTGTCTAGGTGCCTTACACTGAGCGCACACCGAGCAGGAGGATACGTACGCCCTCACATCCCTGGCCAGACCAGGCCACCAGTACTTATCGGTAAGGCAGTGCACAGTATGGTTTATGCCCGGGTGGCCCGTGGAAGGGGACGTGTGGGCCCAGTAGATGAGGCGGTCACGGACATCCAGCGGAACGTACTGACGATCCGCAGGACACTGAGGAGGGCCAGGATCGCCGCGTAACGCTCGCCGAATGTCCGCGTCCCACACAACCGGCGCCACAATGCACGAGGCGGGCAGAATCGGTGTCTCATCTACCCGCCTTCCACTCGCGTCGCACAACTGAGACAGCGCGTCTGCCTTGGCGTTTTTCGTACCTGGCACGTATGAAAGCGTGAAATCAAACCGGGCAAAAAATAACGCCCACCTGGCCTGACGAGGGTTCAGTCTCCTCGCTGCCCGGATGTACTCCAGGTAACGGTGGTCAGTCCAGACTACAAACGGGTGTCTCGCTCCCTCGAGCCAATGTCTCCAAACAGTCAAGGCGTTAAACACAGCCAACAGCTCCCTATCACCGACGCCATAGTTGCGCTCTGCCTCACTGAGCTTCCGCGAGTAAAAAGCGCAGGGGCGACGCTTAGGAGGGGTACCTGACAGTTGGGATAACACAGCACCTATCCCAACCTCCGAGGCATCCACCTCCACTATGAACGGCAGTGACGGATCGGGGTGGGCCAGAACCGGGGCAGAGGTGAACATTCTTTTAAGGGTGCGAAATGCAACGTCTGCCTCGGCCGTCCAGTTGATCCGGCTCGGCCCACCCTTCAACAAGGAAGTAATAGGGACTGCTACCTTGCAGAAGCCCCGTATAAACCTACGGTAGAAATTGGCAAACCCAATAAACCGCTGTACCGCCTTAACCGTGGTAGGAACGGGCCAATTACGCACGGCTGACACGCGATCGACCTCCATTTCCACCCCACCGGCGGAAATCCAAAACCCGAGGAAAGAGACGGCTTGCTGGAAGAACGCGCACTTCTCCGCCTTGGTGTACAGGTCATGCTCCAACAACTGCTTCAGCACCCTGCGAACAAGAGACACATGCTCAGCACGCGTAGCAGAATACACGAGGATGTCGTCAATGTAAACCACCACTCCGCGCCCCAGCATGTCCCTAAACACATTGTTCACAAAGGACTGAAACACTGCCGGGGCATTCATCAACCCATACGGCATCACCAGGTATTCGTAGTGCCCCGTGGTGGTGCTGAAGGCCGTTTTCCACTCGTCTCCCTCTCGGATTCTCACCAAATTGTACGCGCTCCTTGAGGTCCAGCTTCGTGAAGTAGCGTGCCCCATGCATTGACTCGATGTATTGGGAAATCAGGGGGATAGTTTATTTAACGCCCTGTAGTCAATGCATGGACGCAAACCCCCATCCTTCTTTCTCACGAAAAAGAAACTCGAGGAGGCGGGCGAGGTGGAACGGCGGATCTGTCCCTGCCGCAGGGATTCGGCCACATAGGTCTCCATCGCTGCTGTCTCTGCCTGCGACAGGGGATGCACATGACAATAAGGCGGCACAGCACCTCCCTTTAGGTTTATCGCACAATCCCCGGACCGATGTGGCGGCAAACGACTAGCCATGGTCTTAGAAAATACTAGCGCCAAATCGGCGTATTCCAGGGGAATGCGCACTACGGAGACATTGTCTGGACTTTCCACCGAGGTCGCACCAACGGAAACACCTAGGCACCTTTCCTGACATCCCTGAGACCACCCCGTCAACACCCTCTGCGACCAGGAAATCGTTGGGTTGTGTCCCGACAACCACGGAAGACCCAACACCACAGGGAAAGCAGGGGAATGAATGACGTGAAATTCAATCTGTTCTGTATGGGCGTGCTGGATAGTCATAGTGAGGGGCACCGTGACGTTCTCGACTAGACCGGTACCCAGAGGTTTGCTGTCTAAGCCCGTAATGGACCTAGGCCTGGGCAACGGCACCAGCGGAATGCGTAACCTCTGAGCGTAACCGCTGTCCATAAAATTCCCAGCTGCACCTGAGTCTACGAGTGCCTTACACTGAGAATTAGCAAGGAAATCGGGGAAGGCCACCAAAAGTGTCATGTGAGTCGCAGCGGGCCCTGAGAGTATGTGTGGTCTACTCACCTGACTCGGTGTAGGGATGTCAGGCGTCCTCCGCTCAACCCTTCTTTGCTGGAAACAGTGGGAGGCAGAGTGCCCCTTCCTCCCACAAAAGGAGCACTCCCTAGGCCGCACCGTCTCCCTATGTGCGGCGCCTCCCACCTCCATGGGTTCAGGTCTGACGACGGGGTGTGCCGGAGAGGGCAGATCATTCCCGATGCATCCGCGGGTGGCTAGCAGGTTGTCCAGCCGGATCGCCATGTCGACGAGCTGGTCAAACGTCAACATGGCGTCCCGGCATGCCAGCTCCCTACGGACGTCAGGCCGTGGCACCGGAAATGATCTATAAGTGCCCTCTCGTTCCAGCCCGACCCCGCCGCCAGGGTCCTGAACTCCAGGGCGAAGGCCTGCACGCTCCTCATCCCCTGCCTGAGGTGCACAAGAGGTTCGCCGACCTCCCTGCCATCGGGTGGATGATCGAAAACGGCCCGAAAGAGGCTGACGAACGCCTCGTAATGGACCAACTCCGGCCCGTTAGCGGACCAAACGGAGTTGGCCCAGTCCAACGCCTTGCCCCTCAGGCAGGAGACAAGGGCCGAGACCTTCTCCCTATCACCCGGGTGAGGGTTGAGGGAGGCGAAATACAGCCCCAGCTGTAGTAGGAACCCAGAGCACTGGGCTGCGTCTCCGCTGAATCCCTGGGGAAAGCTCAGTTGTATGGTCCTGGTCTGCGACGGTGGAGACGATGGCCGGGGCACTTCGGCTGGGTTGAGTGTCGGTGGTGGCTGCTCGGGTGGCAGCCTCGCCTCCAACCGCCGCACCGCTTGGACCATCTCGGTCATGGCCTCCCCCAGGGACGCGATCATGTCGCCGTGTCTGTGGATCAAGTCGCTCCCTGCTGACTCCATTTCTTGGTGTGGTATTCTGTCACGGCAATGGTGTAGTGGAGTGCGTAAAAACTGAATCAACTGCAGGGAGGCGGTGAACGTAGTATATTTGAAATAATACAAAAATAAGGCAGGCAAGAAAAACGGGCGCACAAGCGCTAAACAGGCGTGCCTTCTCTCCAGATACACAAGACAAGAAACAATACCACACAAAGACACCCAGAAACACAGGAACTAATATAGGCAACCTAATGAGGGAATGGACACCAGGTGTGT
>JACXGI010016693.1:0-15518 GCA_016801175.1 Esox masquinongy
ACAGTATTCGTCATACGCGAGTACTAAAAGGAATGTTTAAAGTAATAGTACTAACAGTATTCGTCATACGCGAGTACTAAAAGGAATGTTTAAAGTAATAGTACTAACAGTATTCGTCATACGCGAGTACTAAAAGGAATGTTTAAAGTAATAGTACTAACAGTATTCGTCATACGCGAGTACTAAAAGGAATGTTTAACGTAGTAGTACTAACAGTATTCGTCATTTTAAGAGTAACATTTAAAAATCAGCTGGGGTGCACAATGATATTCAACTCAAACATTCAGTGGATTTATCCTGATGGACAAATCTCAAGCTTTCTTGTCACACATGGAGGTTCTTACATTCAGGCAGGCGATTGCGTCTCATGGCGAGTCTCTCTGCCTTCTTCTTGGCTTCGGCGAGACTGAAGAGGACCCCGTAGACATACTGGCGGATGGGCCTGAACAACGGCACTGCCGACGGCAACTCCGTGTTCGCCTCATCCTCAATGGTGACGGACAGCTTGATCTCCCCCTGAAAACACAATGTCACCTCAGAATTAGGGCTGCCAACTGTCTTAAATAAAAACACCGAACACACACACACACACACACACACACACACACACACACACACACACACACACACACACACACACACACACACACACACACACACACCTTAGTTAGAATGTGGTAGATGTAGGGGTACATTAGGCCCTTTTTGTGTCTGTGTTCGGCCACTCTGAGAACCTCTGGCGCCACCGTCGGGAGCGGAGGGGTAGTGATGTCCATGTGGTTTCTGGTTGGCATCGACAGCAGAGACGGGATGTGGGCGTTTAGGTGACCCATGGCCTCTAAACCCTGACCCAGAGGGGAGGTCATGACAAGGTCACCCTGGGAGGTGGGGGAATCAGGGCTGGGTTCAGTACATTATAGCAAACATTTTGAAACAGAAATTGGACATCAGCCGGGCCACACCTTGGTTTGGTATCCCAGCTCCCCCTCTGCTGTGCTCTCTGACAGTTTGTCCCATCCACCTTTAGCCTCACGCACATGGCTGCAGGACAGAAAGATGTTAGTACAGGAACGTCTTATGTTCATCTATTGGAATGTTACTACTTGGCAGTAAAACCAGTTTTGTGTGTCCAGATGTAAAGTCTGTAATGATGGTACAAACCAGACCAACTGACATTCACAGACGACCAGAGTCCAGATGTAAAGTCTGTATTGATGGTACAAACCAGACCAACTGACATTCACAGACGACCAGAGTCCAGATGTAAAGTCTGTATTGATGGTACAAACCAGACCAACTGACATTCACAGACGACCAGAGTCCAGATGTAAAGTCCGTATTGATGGTACAAACCAGACAAACTGACATTCACAGACGACCAGAGTCCAGATGTAAAGTCCGTATTGATGGTACAAACCAGACCAACTGACATTCCGTTGACAAACTTCCCATCTGTACTGCTTTTCATTTAAAGATGATTCAGTAGCTGTATTATAGAACATTTTAAAAGATGCCCTAGTGTATGTAACTACAGGGTTTGATAGCTCATTAAATGTAGCAATCCTCGGTTTTTGTTTAACATACATTTCAGAGTCTCTGTCATACTGTTACTGTGACATGGCCCACTTCGTACTACAACTAAACATACTTGGCATTGGAGCCTGTGTTCTCCTCATTCTCCTCATTCTCTGAGGAGGTGGAGGTGGAGGAAGAGGGAGAGGAGGTGCTGAAGAAGGCTGGGTCGGCGTGGTTGTGAGCGGGGCTGGTGACGACCGTGGTCCCTGGGGGGACAGAGGGGTTGATGGGAGAAGACCTCTCATACAATGGAGTATGCTTCTCTTCTGGGGGAATGTTGCTGAAGCTGCTAGGGACCAGCTCTCCCACTGGGTCCACAGCCAAACCACTAACGGAACCTGGAAATATTACAGCATCAATTGTTAATCTGCTTACAATCAATCACGTTTAATTGTTCTGTTTGCTGTTTGAGTAATGCATACACTGGTTGTAGATTGTAAATTCATCTTTCTATATTCTGGCTGTATAAGGGTCTTCTTTTTACATTGCTCATAGTCAAATTCCGGGTACACTTAATTTTACTTGGAGAATGAAGGTCATTCTGAATTTAAAACTACCAGGACTAAGAACAGTACCAGCAGAAGAACCAGGAGTTGCCCCAGTACCAGTCCCCGGGCCTGGCTCTACCCCTGGGGGGTTCGGGTAGGCAGGCTGGACCTGGGAAACAACACAGACCACCACATTCAGTTAATCAATTCATCAATGTTTCATGAAGCCCTTTTCACATCAGCAGCTGTCACAAAGCTGTTATACAGACACCAGCCTAAAACCCCAAAGAGCTAGCAATGAGATGTCGAAACATAGTGGCTAGGAAAAACTCCCTAGGAAGAAACCTAGAGAGGAGCAGGGATCTCATCTCATCAACATCAGCTTTCTCCGTCTATGGTTTCTTTGGAAAACTAGGATTAACTTGACTATTAGACAACACATACTTGGAAGAAAACTACGATAAACTAGGAGCACTGCAGCCATCTTACCCCAGGTGGCCCCAGAAGGGGAGAGTGTGGAATGTTGAGTGTCTGAGGGGGCGGAGCTACAGCTGTGTACTGTGGAAGGACTGCCTCCCCTGGAGGTCCCCCGCCGATCTGGTTTGGTCTGGCTGGGGAGGGGAGACACCCAATTCACTGTAAAGACTGATGACACCAAGCCCCTCAACCCACTTCTCAGAGTTCCCCAGTTCTCTTCAACACCAGTTGTGGCCAACTTTCATCCAGCTAATTATTGAAATCAGCGATGCTAGATGAGGCTTGGAAACCGTACAGGAAGGCAGCTGACCAGGAAGAGGTTCAGGCAGTAGTGGTGTAACTACATGGTCGGAATGGCGTGCAAACAGCAGCCCTTAACTATGTCACTTTGAACTGACAAGGCACAAACAGGACACATCCAACTTTGTTTTGCGGTCACGAGTTGCTCCACTTTTCAGGCTTAACGATGACATGGCTCTGACCTGTTAGCAGTCTACCCGATGCTAGGAAAACAGTCACTCTACCGAAGTACCATCCATTAATAATGACAGCGTTTAACTCGAGGCCAGAGTGAGCAATTTTACCAGAGCTACAGTGAGCTGATGGAGCCTTTCCGTGCAGCCTGTTTGTATGCATGGGGCATAGCAGCCATTCCAGAGAGTACACAAGGCCTGGCAGTCTGGGAAAATATCCCACATTACTGAGAGCTACTCTGCTAGTTGGCTTTCTGCCTGCTGTCTCTCTCTAATCTGCTCACTCTCTCATTCTTTTCCGCTGGTTCTGTCCTTTTCTTTCCCTGTCTCTCACTGTCCCTGTCTCTCTTTGTCTAGACCTGGCCTGCACACTAGGTTATATGCCTGTGGTCTTGAGCTGGGATGCAGTAAAGATCTAAAATGTTCAGGTTTCTTCAGGGCAAGGAATTGCCAGTGACATAATGATACAATATTATCATGCTACCCACAGGTATCAGTATGTCTTTGTGTGTATCATTAGGTGTTTATGAGTGTATCAGTAGGTGTGTGTGTGTGTGTGTGTGTCTCAGTAAGTGTCCCCACACAATTATCAGTAAGTGTGTGTCTGTGTTGTGATGTTATTGACATTTACTGTTCCAAACATGTTGCTCCCTATACACACTGCCCCAAAAAAATGAAGGGAACACTGAAATCACACATCAGGTCTCGATGAACGAAATATATTAAAGAACAAAATCTTTACTGTCTTCATTGTATAATTAGTTGAGAACAAAATGACGCAACAACGGTCAATGGAAACCAAAATCACCAACCGATTGAGGGCTGGATTCTGGATTCAAACTCAAAGTAAACATCAAAGTAAACAATTGAAATCACAGGCTGTTCCAACTTGTGTGAATTTCATCACGGTAACTCATATTGTGACTCAGTAGTGTGTATGGCCTCCATGTGACTGTATGCACTCCCGACAACGTCTGGGCATGCTCCTGATGAGATGGCGGATGGTGTCCTGGGGGATCTCCACCCAGACCTGGATCAGGGCATCAGTGAGCTCCTGGACTGTCTGTGGCACTACTTGACGGCGTCAGATGCACTGATACATAACATCCCAGAGGTTCTCAATTGGATTCAGGCCAGCCAATGGCATCAATGCCTTTGTCATCCAGGAACTGCCTACACACTCTGGCCACATGAGGCCCGGCATTGTCCTGCACCAGGAGGAACCCAGGGCCCACTGCACCAGCGTAAGGTCTGATGATGGGTCTGAAGATTTCATCCCGGTACCAAACAGCAGTCAGGGTACTGTTGGCTAGCACGTGGAGGTCTGTGCGACCCTCCAAGGATATGCCTCCCCAGACCATCACTGACACACGGCCAAACTGGTCATGCTGGGTGACGTTGCAGGCAGCATAACGTTCACCACAGCATCTCCAGACTCTCATGTCTGTCACATGTACCCAGTGTAAACCAGCTCTCATCTGTGAAAAGAACGGGGCGCCAATGGCGGTCCTGCCAATTCTGGTGTTCTTCGGTGAATGCCAATCGAGCTGCACGGTGCTGGGCTGTGATCACAGGTCCCACTAGAGGACGTTGGGCCCTCATGCCACTCTCACAGAGTCTGTTTCTGACAGTTTGGTCAGAAACATGCACACCAGTAGCCCGCTGGAGGTCATTTTGTAGGGCTCTGGCACTGCTCCTCCTGTTCCTCCTCGCACAAAGGAACAGATACCAGTCCTACTACTGGGCTGATGCCCTTCCACAGCCCTGTCCAGCTCTCCTCGTGTAACGGCCCGTCTCCTGGTATCTCCTCCATGCTCTTGAGACTGTACTGGGAGACACAGCAAACCTTCTTGAGATGGCAAGTATGGATGTGCCATCCTGGAGGAGCTGGACTACCTGTGCAACCTGAATGGGCTGCAGGTACCGCCTCATGCTACCAGTAGTGATGAGAACACAGGCAAAACATAAAACTACAGAAGAGTCAGTCAGGAAGGATAAGGAGAGAGCAATTGTCTGTGGCCACCACCTACAAAACCATTCCCTTTTTGGGTGTTGTCTTGCTGTTGCCTCTCCAGTGCACCTGTTGTCACTTTCATTTGCACCACAACAGGTAACATTGATTCACAATCACTTATACTTCCTAGCTAGACAGATTGATATCCCTGTTTAATTGACTTGGTGTTATACTGTGATGATTATGTGTTCCCTTAATTTTTTTGAGAAGTGTATTTGCTGTAGTGGGAGTCAGGAGAGTCAAGAGAAAATTAGTTATGACCAGTCATAGGAATAAATTCTGAAAACATGTCTCACAATTTCCTAAAATGAAGCAACTAAAGAATAAAACAATTGGACTTTTTGTGTGGCCAAGTTAATGTACAGTGGGGAGAACAAGTATTTGATACACTGCCGATTTTGCAGGTTTTCCTACTTACAAAGCATGTAGAGGTCTGTAATTTTTATCATAGGTACACTTCAACTGTGAGAGACGGAATCTAAAACAAAAATCCAGAAAATCACATTGTAGATGTGAGAAAAAGATGGAGAAAAAGTTTTGAAAGTACTGGAACGTATCCCAGTATGCACTGGGTGGAAAGCAGCATCACAGAGCTAACACACTTAATTCATCGAAATGTGCGTGTCTTGATATTATGGAAATCAGAGTCCCTGGAAGAAACACAAGGAGAACATGCAAGCAACACCCAGAAAGGACCAGGGTTGAAGTTTAACCCAGGTCCTTCTTGCTGTGAGGTGACAGTGCTAACCACTGAGCCATCATGCCACTGCAAGCACTAATACATGGGCCACTCAAGTACCACTTTACTATAGTGTTGAAATGAATGATCATGCATGCATTGTCAAACTGGGCAGTGGCTGTTGAATTGACCATGCTGGTCACCCAGGCCAGTGTTCATGGCGGAACTCTGGAGCTCTGGCTTAGAGCCAATCCATAAAAATGTTGTCTTTGCTTACATCACTAATTAAAATCCATTTAAGACTGTCACTGTCTACATTGAGATGTTCCACATTTTCATTTACATTGTCCCTTATCAGGGATGGCTAATGGCCTAACCACAGCACCTTGGACCTGGCTGGCCCAGAGCTATGCAGGACAATAAAAACTTATTGGGGGGAAATGGCTTTGAAATGGACTGACTCACTCCATGCAGTTAAATAAAAGTCTGAAGACAAATGTTGTAACTTGTATGGAATTATGGCAATGTTGAAAATTAGTGTTGCTGTGGGCAGAGGCTTAACCCTAAACTAACAGGTGGTGAAAAACTGCAACACAGTTGGCATTTTGGCATAAGAGTGGTTCTAAAGGAAATGTCAAGTGTTTGTTAAAATGCATGAGGGTCATTCTATGGGCTACATGAATGTAACTGTAACATCACCGAGATGTCAATCCAGCCTTAGCTTTTCATTCATGTAGGCCTACATACAGTATGTCATTTGGATACATATGCAGTGTTTGATCTGTAGCTGTTTTGTGGCAGTGGTGGCTGTAAGGAGATTTTTGCTGACCCAGTATAACCGTTGTCGAGTATATATATATATAGTATATGTATAGTGTGTGTGTGTGTGTGTGTGTGTGTGTGTGTGTGTGTGTGTGTGTGTGTGTGTGTGTGTGTGTGTGTGTGGTATTAACAAAACGTTTACATTTTTATTCATACACCGCAATGAAAACAAAACTAAAAAAGGATATTCTTTTCTTTCTTTTAAAACAAGTAATATTTTCCTATAGTTGGAATGTTTTGACGCTGAAAATATTTATATTGGTTGTCTCATCGTTTTGCTTTGAGCATGATTGGTTAATCTGACTGCCATCCAGGAATCTGGCCAATGACAACTGTGCGCGCCTCTCACCGGTCAAGTTTGAAAATACGTCTGTTTGAGTGGGTATGCTGCTGCTGTGCTATTCGGTCGGTGCACTAAACTTACACAACACAATTCATTGTAAGTGAATCAGATTTAGTGGTGTGAATTCATTAAAGATACACATGAACGCAGTTTTCTAACAGCTGTTGTCATCATGTTATTGACCGATTCAATGTGATTGTCTATCTGTATCTAGCTTGTAACTAGCTAACTGGCCAGGCTAGCCTAGCTTGAGTGGAAAAAACGTGGCTAGCTGATGAAAAGTAGCTGTCATACTTTTCTTAAGTCGGTCACTCTGCCAGTAATAACTCCGTGTTTTATGGCAGCTTAATTTTTTTAAATACCTTTATCCTTAAATTGTCTGTAGAAAAAGAGGTTGCTGCTGTAGCTACTAGCTGGCCAATTCACTCGTTTATCTTAGCTAGGCTATCTAGCTAACAGAAATATCTAGTGAGTTTTCAAGGGAGTTAACTAGCTGGATGGCTTAATATTTTGTTGTAGTACATGCATGATCTAATTACATATATTATCATTTTGAGATATAGCTGTAGTTTTGATTTACCCTACTCCATGGATATTATACTATTGGATGTTGGTTATGGATGTGTAAGCATCTTCAAGTTTATGGAAAGCATAGCAGTTTACTTGCTAACCTTATCATGGAAGACAACTAGCCATTATGAAACGACAGGGATAGGGAGATATGCACAGCTTCTTCACATAAAGATGCCAAAATATGGTGGTTAATAGTGACTGGGTATCATAGTTAAATTTTCTTCCTGCAGGACCTTGCCACTGCCTATCCCACCCTAGTTAGCTTGATCAGCTTGGTCAGATATGATCTATTTTACATAAGAACACCTGTTCTTTCCATGCAAAATGTGAACCAAGCAATACACCTGTTATAAGTTGTAATGAATCAAAATGTATGTAAAGTTCCATGTACTTAAATACAGAATATACATTAACTGATACTAATTCTAATTACAGAGACATGCTCATCAAGGCAAGGTGATGATTGTCAGAGGGGAAAGTAAGTACAAAAACCATACTCAGAGGATGAATGTGAATGTGAAGGAGACATTTTTAAGAAAACATTTTTATTGTGTGTGTGTTTTCCCCTCATGATCCTGTCGTTTTGGGAATGAGAAGTCTCCTGCCACAAGATCTTCAGAGGCAGTGAGTATTCATATCATCCTGACATAGACAGTGAATGGATACCATGTACACTAGTGGCCATATTATTGCCAGTTCGCCTGTACACAATTTTATTTGTTTTCTCAAGAATTGACAATAACCTTTTTGTGGGAGGAAACGTGATCACAGAGGCAGAACATGCAATCTCTGCACAGAGGCACCAGTCTGGCTCAAACCCTTGAGACAATATTTTGTCAGATATTAGGATTTGTTCAGGATAGACAAACACTTCGCTGGCTACACAATTCCCTTATCTTTTCACTTGACGAAAAAGAAAGTTATCGTCACCTGTATTGATAGTTATTGTATAAATACCATTCACAAATGGCTAATAAGCTGTTAAAATGGCCAGTGGCAAAAGCCATACAGTTCATAGATGCTATTTGTGGTGGGGGTAAACTTAATAAGAAATGTTACTCAGTTTAACACAATGCTAAATGGTGTCTAGCGACATATTGAAACTCGGCGTGATGTTAATGATCTACAGTAATGTCAAAATGCTATACCATGTGGGAACCCACCCGGGTTCGAATCCAGGGAGGGCATCAACAATCATCACTTTTTATTGTGGGCCGGCTGAACTTGGCTTGTCTGCTTTTTTTTACCTTGATGTGATACATCTGTGATAATTGTCCATTGTTGTGAATCCACGTCTTCCTTCTTTTGGTGATTCACATTTTTCTGTCGGGAGTGCTGACATGCATTAAGTTTGTTTAAAGAAATCGTAAAATATGAAATCCTACTTTTTAAGGACTTTTCAGTGAATCTTAGTGTGTACTTATTTTCTGTTTTTCCCCCCTAGCTACACCAGGGATGGATCCAGCTGATTACTGGCAATTTGGAAGAGGATTGTTCTTTATCTGCTACATTGCACTGTCACTTCTGGTACAGATTAATTGACCTTTTGTGCTATTTTTTGATTTTACTTTATTTGTAATAAAGTTTCCCATTGCACTTTAATTGAAACAGTGAAACTCTTGTAGATGTATCAATTTCTTTTGTATTTCTTCAGTATGTTTTCAGTTGAGGATATTTCACAGTAATCTTAAAGCTTATATTTTATGAGAATTTTAAGAAACCTACTGTTAACCAGTACAGTAGTTTAAATATTCAATTAATTTAAGGTTTGTACTGTAATTCTACAAAACCGGATTCATTATTGTATTTTAGATTGTAAATTTTTAACATTACTTCACATATTTAAAGATTAAATCTAAACACAATCAATACAAGTTAAAGTTTGAGATGATTTTAATTTTGTCTTCCAAAATTATTTTACAATCTTGAGCATGTGCTAACACTTTATTGAAAGTGTTTGCTTCTAATAATTTAGGAAAAATCTGCTAAAATAAGTTTCTCATCAAAACCTTTTATGAAAATGTCTGTAAATTTATTGTTTTTGCCCTTTATTTGAATTAGGATATTTTACTTTAATTTTAGGGTATTTGTTTGGCAGCCATAGCTGCCAGTCATTTTACCGTTTTTTTACAGTTCTTTTTTTTTAGTGTATTAATCTGTTTTGTACAGTAATTTTTTTTCTTCCAAAATTATTTTACAATCTTGAGCATGTGTTAACACTTTATTGAAGGTATTTGTTCGTAATAATTTTGGAAAAATCTGTAAAATAACAGTTTTTCTCTGCAAAACCTTTAATGAAAATGTCTGTAAATTAATTGTTTTTGCCCTTTATTTGAATTAGGATATTTTACTTTAATTTTAGGGTATTTGTTTGGCAGCCGCAGCTGCCAGTCATTTACCGTGTTTTTACAGTGTAGCAGAAAAACAGACTTTGGAAAGAGATTTTTCCAGAGCCCGTTTAATAGGGCAAACATGTTAAATCAGCCACATCTGATACGCAAAAGTCGCTGCCTAATGCTCTTTGTTGCAGTAAAAGATAGCTAACGCTAACGATTTGTGTAACAACGTCAGTGCGAATGCAACTAGATAACTAACGTTCGTATGGTAACAATTAATGTATAACAGAATACTCGCCCATACCTTTTTTGTTTTTACACGATGGTAGCTAAAAAATTGACACAAAAGTAACGTAAATTTTGCTAACGTTCAAGATTTCACCTCCGTTGTGAGGAAATATGTTGCCCATCATGTGCACTTTACTGGCTAGCAAACTACACGAACATGAGTGTTACACCAGTTGCTAACGTTGAGTCTTGGATTAATGAGCTAATTAATTGAATGCGATAATTAGTGTAACTTTAACAAATGTATTTGTTTACCGTTAATTTGGTCAGCTGACTAGCAAAAATTTTTACATCACGTTATTTCTTGCACTCACTTATACCAAGGCTGGTCATACTCTAAGCAAGACCCAAAAGCAGCCAGTAATAATGTTTGGTTCCCTGATATTATGTCAATACATTAAACTCATAGAATTGGAACCAACTTACACACAAAGGGTTTCCATTGCTTTTGTGCTGTAATAAGTGAAGCATTTTTGTGCTGTAATATATTTAAGCATATTTTAGTTCTTTGACACTCTTAACTTTATCTTTTGAAACCCCCGTTCATTGCAGATGGTAACACCACAGAAAAGTTAAAGTTACAGAAACTTTATTCATTCATTTTTACAGGAAAGAAACCTGACAAAGATTGTAAATTGTACCTGATTTGGGAGGCTTTGTCATTAATTATTTATATGAAATTTAAGTTCACAAGAAATGCAGCTAGGAGCTCCCGCCCTTTATTCTTTAATATACAATGTTTCAACTGTTTTGGCGTCTGCTTAAAAATTATCAATGGTTATTATCAATGTAATTCACAAATGAAAGAAAAACGAACGTGGTTGTGCCTTGAAATTTGACGGTGTGAAGTTCATCTCCAGTCTCGCTAGCAATTGCTCAATTCTTATGACTATTCCAAGTTGTTAGTAGATACTAGTAGGTCTATTACTGGCTAATAAAATCCATACAGTTCATAGATGCTATTTGTGGTGGAAGTAAACTTAATAAGAAACAGTCAGTTTAACAGAATGATTAATGGTGTCTAGCTAAATATTCAAATTGGCGTGATGTTAATGTGTGACAAAATTATCTAATGTCGAGACGCAATTTTCTGACGATGTAGTATGTCATAATCGGTCCCAATCCTGGCATACTAGCTTACTATATACAAAACAGTCCGTACTTCACCATCATCCACGAAGTATGTACTTGCAGTATGTAGTATGCGATTTTAGATTCAGCAATGCTTTCGATTTCCTCGTAGTTCACATAGCGTAGTGATTAGCTATTCAACTGTTATTGTATGGACGACCATCTACAGTAATCTCTGTACAAGAGTACACTTAAGTTCCGTTAATAAACGTTCTGTTGTCCACGTTATTTCAGCAAAAATTTAATGGCTGAGGTAAAAGTTGCATTCCCGCTGTTTAAATAGCGTAATGGTTAGAGTCTGCCACATAGAAAACTGCAGATCGAAACCAGCCAGGGACAACAACATTCATCCCTTCTAATCGTGAGCCAACTGAACTAGACTTGCCTGGTTCCGTTTCTGGTTTTTATTTTGATTTACGGCTTCTTATCTCCATGACTAAATAACAGTTCTGTTCCTATGGCTCTTTTGGCTCTCTGCAGCATATGGTGGGTGAATAAATATGAAAACTCTTACCTTGGTACGGGGAGCAGTAAGGAGGCTGGTTGGCTGCTGAGTAGTATTCCACTGCTTTCTTAAAGCGTACTACTTTGTCATCCGTTCTGGACTGGAATAGGAAACAGATATGTTAATGGATTTTTGTAAAAAAAGATCTTCCCTTATGGGTCAATGCCCCATAACCAGGACAGCTGTTTAGTTGTTGGCCTACAATATAGGCTTATAATAATACTCAATATATGGGTTAACACAACTTCCAAGTTTGCAATAAGATAATCAACATGTAAACATTTGGAAAATAGGAAAAAAGTAGTTAAAATTACTGTCCAGAATGGCTGTTTAAGACATTAACATTTAAAGTCATTTACAGACTCTTTCAGCCAGATTTACTCGCATTTAGTTCATACATTTTATGAAGCCAGTTGGAACTAGTTATCAGCAATTTATTAAAAAGAAAATATATACATATATATATATATATATATTTTACCTTTATTTTACCAGGCAAGTCAATTAAGAAAAAATCCGTATTTGCAAAAAGTCGGAAAGGCAAAAGTCAGTGCAAGAAAAACGACCATAAAAATTACAGCTGCATGCAGCATTTCGTTGTTTCAGAAGTATACCCACTGTGCCACATAAGGCAATTTAGAAATGTTCCCATAATTAGCTCCCCCTTTCAAAAAACATAGCATAACATGTCAGTGTCATGTTAAATATCATAGTGTCATGGTGTGGTCGATCTGTACATGCTGGGACACATAGGGTTTCACCACTGCTGTGAACATGTTCACCATATTTTATTAATATCCAAACATCAATGACTGATTTGTAGACATTTGGCTAAGAATTGTAGACATTTTTTACACCCACATAAAAACTAATTGGTCAGTTGTGGCCAGGTTTTTTTTAGGTTGCAGTCTTGTCCTTAGATGCTACATGCCAAGTTAATAAGTGCAGATCTGTCCAATGACATGGCATTGTATGAGACAGCATGAACCAGTTCCATTTAAAATTCTGCCAAGATTCTTTCCATGCATTATCATCTCATTATCACCTTGCCACGCATTATCATCTCACAGGAATTTGCACTTTAATTTTCTGCAGTAGAGTAATAATACACCAAGCTAAGCAACTAAAACCTAAACAAACATAATAAACACAGCAAGTGGAATTTCAAAGGCAACAAGCAGTAGATATTGTAGATTTCTTCGAAAAAATTGTGTATTAGATGTTTTCTGAAAATGGGTACTGAGGGTGTAATGTGAGGACAGTGTCCTTAGAGGCCTTGTTTTCAACAGTGTGGTACCACATATAAAATATGCATATGGTAACAGCAACACAAACATATCTTAACTATGCATATAGTAACAGCAACACAAACATATCTTTAACTATGCATATAGTAACAGCAACACAAACATATCTTTAACTATGCATATAGTAACAGCAACACAAACATATCTTTAACTATGCATATAGTAACAGCAACACAAACATATCTTAACTATGCATATAGTAACAGCAACACAAACATATCTTAACTATGCATTTAGTAACAGCAACACAAACATATCAATGGGTTTGAAGACAAAACTTTTCCAAATAGGAGCCATGTCTTTTTTTTTTTACCAGATTCATCTGCCCTCGCTTTATTCTTCCTTCTTAGTCTTAGTCTTTCTCATCAAACGAAAAGGTGAAAGAGGTCAGATGTTCTCACCCCACAAATAAGCTGGCAGATGAGCCCATCCCTCTTCAAGTCCAGAGAATTGTGATTTGATGTCCATTCTTCAGGCCAATCATTTGTATTAACCAATTTGTTATAATTTTGGCATGCTAGCTAATTAAGACACATGCATACATTTTCAGACAGCTAGATGGAACAACGATGTAACTCACTGGTAGCAAGTACAGTTGTGCTCAAAAGTTTGCATACCCTTGGAGAATTGGTAATATATGTACCATTTGTAAAGAAAACATGAGTGAGCAGACAAAACACGTCTTTTATTTCTTATGGGATTCACATTCAACTGTAGGTCATAACAGAATGGCACATTCATAAAACAAAACATGGCAACAAAGAAAAAAATGAACTGACCCCTGTTCAAAAGTCTGCATACCCTTAGTTCATAATACTGTGTATTGCCCCCTTTAGCATCAATGACAGCATGCAGTCTTTTGTAATAGTTGTCTATGAGGCCCTGAATTCTTGCAGGTGGTATAGCTGCCCATTCATCTTGGCAAAATGCCTCCAGGTCATGCAAAGTCTTTGGTCGTCTTGCATGAACCGCACGTTTGAGATCTCCTCAGAGTGGCTCGATGATATTAAGGTCAGGAGACTATGATGGCCACTCCAGAACCTTCCCCTTTTTCTGCTGTAACCACTGGAGGGTCAACTTGGCCTTGTGCTTAGGGTCATTGCCATACTGGAAAGTCCAAGAGCGTCCCATGCGCAGCTTTCATGCAGAAGAATGCAAATTGTCAGCCAGTATTTTCTGATAACATGCTGCATTCAGCTTGCCATCAATTTTCACAAGATTCCCCGTGCCTTTAGAGCTCACACACCCCCAAAACATAAGTGAGCCACCACCATGCTTCACAGTGGGGATGGTATTCTGTTCATTATAGGCCTTGTTGACCCCTCTCCAAACATAGCGCTTATGGTTGTGACCATAAAGCTATATTTTGGTCTTGTCACTTCAAATTACAGTGTGCCAGAAGCTGTGAGGTGTGTCAAGGTGTCGTCGGGCATATGGTAACCGGGCTTTTTGTGGCATTGGCGCAGTAAAGGCTTCTTTCTGGCAACTCGACCATCCAGCTCATTTCTGTTCAACTATCGTCGTATTGTGCTCCTTTGAAACAACCACACCGTCTTTTTCCAGAGCAGCCTGTATTTCTCCTGAGGTTACCTAGGGGGTTTTCTTTGTATCCCAAACAATTCTTCTGTCAGTTTTGGCTAAAATCTTTCTTGGTCTACCGGACCTGGGCTTGGTATCAAGAGATCCCCGAATTTTCCACTTCTTAATTAGTTATTGAACAGTACTGACTGGCATTTGCAAGGCTTTGGATATCCTATTCCATCTTAATAAATTTCCATTACCTTGTTACGCAGGTCTTTTGACAGTTCTTTTCTGCTCCCCATGGCTCAGTATCTAGCCTGCTCAGTGCATCCACGTGAGAGCTAACAAACTCAATGACTCATATACACAGACACTAATTGCAATTTAAAAAGCCACATGTGTGGCTTTAATTGCCATTTTCACCTGTGTGTGCCACCTTGTGTGTCTGTAACAAGGCCAAATATTCAAGAGTATGTAAACTTTTGATCAGGGCCATTTGGGTGTTTTCTGTCATCATTATGATTTAAAAAGGAGCCAAACACCTTTGTGATAATTGCTTCATATGATCACTATCCTTAAATAAAAGACATGATTTTTGCATGATCAGTCATATTTTCAAAATCAATGCCAAAATGTCACAATTTCTGCCAGGGTATGCAAACTTATGAGCACAACTGTACATCAACTCAGTGGTAGTAAGTACATCAACTCAGTGGTAGTAAGTACAGGTGCTGGTCATATAATTAGAATATCATCAAAACGTTGATTTATTTCAATAATTCCATTTAAAAAGTGAAACTTGTATAATGTATACATTCATTCCAGACAGACTGATATATTTCAAGTGTTTATTCCTTTTAATTTTGATGATTATAACTGACAACTAATGAAAACCCCAAATTCAGTATCTCAGAAAATTAGAATATTGTGAAAAGGTTCAATATTGAAGACACCTGGTGCCACACTCTAATCAGCTAATTAACTCA
>JACXGI010016694.1:0-15518 GCA_016801175.1 Esox masquinongy
GGGCTGTGCACAGGAGATGTCCTCGCAATCTGACAGATTTGGAGTGCTTTTGCAAAGAAGAGTGGGCAAATATTGCCACGTCAAGATGTGCCATGCTAATAGACTCCTACCCAAAAAGACTGAGTGCTGTAATAAAATCAAAAGGTGCTTCAACAAAGTATTAGTTTAAGGGTGTGCACACTTATGCAACTAGGTTATTCTTTTATTTTTCCTCAAAGATTTCAGTTTGTTTTTCAGTTGAATTGTGCACGTTATAGGTCACATTAAAGGTGGAAAAAGTTCTGACATGATTTATCTTTGTCTCATTCTTTTACATCACAAGAACCTGGCATTTTAACAGGGGTGTGTAGACTTTTTATATCCACTGTATGTGAGGGCATTATCCTGCTGCCCAAGTCACCAAGAATCTGTCATAACTAGTGCCTATATGCTGTAATGATTCAATCACTGTAAAGATCATGTTTTAAGATTGCTGAGATATTAGTGGATACGGAAGCATTTGTCTGTCACTTTACCAGAACTATACAGTTCACACAGTCATTTTTTTAATTTGTTTTGCCCATGTTCAATCGTGGTACTTTTTTGGTTACTTTTTTGTGCTTTGAATGGTAATTTAGTAAATGTTGTTACTGGTGTGAATGAATTTTTTCAGTGTGTGGGCATGTTTACAAGCATGTGGAAAAGAGTGGAACACCAAGCACATTCTCTTCATTATTCCTCTTCGGTATTGTTGATAGACGTTTAGATCTCTCTCTTATGGGTTGATATACTGGAGCTGGGTTTATGTCTGCCAATCAGGGCACAGAGCCAAAAACAATGGAAGTGTAAACGCTTGTGAAAGATATTGTCTGCGCACACGGTATTACACAAAACCCTGTCACAGAGGAAATAAACATTCATTCTAAGCTTTCCTACGGAGTAAGTCACTTAATTCTGAACATATTTCAATGATTAATTTTATTTGGATTGTCTGGAAAAGTCTGTCATATGTGGCGTAGACCTGCCGCCCCGTCCCCATGTCTCTGCCCCCCCCCGCAATATTTGTTTAATATTGTAATGAGGATGATATTTACTTTCAGTCCGCATCCCAAATGGAGCCCCGTTCAACTGTGTAGCGCACAACATTTGTCCAGGGGCCGTGGCGTGCTTTTGCAGGGGACAGGGTGCCACTTTGGAAACAGCCGATATCTGCGTGACATTGATTAAATTATCTCCGCTTGCACAGCTGTTCTGCGCGAGGAACTATTTGTTTATCTCAAGCCATTTTAAATCTGGAAAGATTACCACACCATATGGCTGCTAACATTTATGATAAACCCAGTTCTGCAGGTCGAGGACACACACTTCAAGGTTTTTGGAACTTAGTCGCAAAAATTTATAATCAACTAATAATTCAATTTACACCAATGATCGAAGAGTTCAACAACTTTGGATTTTACGTGTTACTGTCCATTGGTGTGTTTCTGTCCATTGGTTTTTCTAAATTGGGACAGTCTCAATATGGAGTTATATCCGGGGGTTAAATTGGGCGGGAGCCAGGAGGAGCTGTGCTCCTGCACAAATGGTCGAAATGAGACCTAGAGGGGGAGCTGAGCTCCCATACTTCTACTGGCCAGCAGTTTAACACTTAAAATGCAAATGGCAAGTAGAAATTAGAGCTCCCAATCCCAATTTAACCCCTGGTTATATCTATCCCAAAATAACAAAACAGCACTAGCGCAACCCAGCACCTTGCTTTCTCATGGGTAGTAGTCACGTTGCCAACACCGGTCACATTCCTTCAGGTTCACACTAGGCCAGACAAATGCTATCCCAGCAGCATGGCCTGATCACGGGCCCATTACAACGCCCTCTCCCTGCACACGTCTTGAACAGCCTTATCGTTAGTGAGTTGGGAAAGGCTTTCTGGATAGGAGCTAACATCACTGACTTGACCACTAATCAATTCCATCTCTCTCTTTCTCTGTCTCTCTGTCGGTTTGTCTGTCTCTATCTGTCTCTCTCCATTTACCTCGAGGTCTAACAGAGCACAATGTCCGCATTAGAGCAAGGTCGTGTGGTACCCCAGAGGATAGCTGTAAAGTCCATCGTATGGAACTGCCGTTCAACTGACAATTTTTGCATTTGTGTTTGCATCAGGGCAAGGGACAGCCAGGTAGAAACACTAATCAGCATCAGCACCGGGCTGCCTGACACTGTCATCCATACCAATGTGACGGATTCAGCGTGCATCCCAAATGGAACCCCGGTCTCGTACTCGTGACCTACCAGGTTTTGACCAGCTGGTCAGCAGGCACGATGAAAGGGAATCTGCGATCAGGCGCCATTTGGGACACGCACTTAGTATCTGTCACTTCGGTGACAGAGGTATTGTCAACAAGGGAAGACAGGAAGAAGATGTTTTTCTTCCCTTCAACAAACCAAGTGTCCAGATCATTCAAATATTGCTGATGTCTTGCAGTCAAACTTGTTTAACGGATTGATGTCCTCCAGCAGGTTGTCTGGCATGGGTGGAGCTGTGACTGCGGCATTATGGTGTTAAAGGGGCGATCCAGGATTTGAAAAACTGAGAAGTTGTAACGCTGACACTATTTTTTGGTAAACGTGATTGGCGGGGCCAGAGAAATGTATCCATTTTTAAAATCATAAACAGCGGTGGATTTCTGAGTAATATAATTTCAGGGATCAATTGTCATATAGTATTTATTAAAAGGTTTTTTAAAAATGTATCTACTACATTTAAGGTAGTGAAATCCCCCACTTCCTCATGCAGCCAGTGTGAACATCAGGCCTGACCTGGAGCCGGTCCTAATGGATACACCCCAGGGCAGGAATGAAGACTCAGGTGTTTTAGGAGACTGGCACACATTCTCTCTACCCCTCTCTCTCTCATATCTCCCTTTCAACCCTCACTCCCTATCCTCCCTTTCTCCCCTTCACTATCTCCCCCCTCTGTCACTCGTCCCTCCTTCTCTATATTCCCTCTCAATCTCTTCTCCCCTTTTCTCCACTCTCCGCTTCCTTTCTGTCTTCCCACTCACGCTCTTCTCCCCTTTTCTCCACTCCTCTTCCTTTCTGTCTTCCCACTCACGCTCTTCTCCCCTTTTCTCCACTCCTCTTCCTTTCTGTCTTCCCACTCACGCTCTTCTCCCCTTTTCTCCACTCCTCTTCCTTTCTGTCTTCCCACTCATGCTCTTCTCCCCTTTTCTCCACTCCTCTTCCTTTCTGTCTTCCCGTTCCCGCTCTTCTTCTCCCCTGTTCTCCTTCTGTCTAACTCTTGTCTCACTTGCTCTCTCTATCCAGCTCAACCTCAGTCCCCTATCAGTATGGTGGGGGCTAAGAAGAGATCCCTCCTAAGCCATGTTTGCCCTTTAGACAGACGGCGGTCTGGCCCAATGCTAAAGCAGAGATTACATGTCTGCCTGAGAAGACTAAGGCAATCCATTGACCCAAGGTTATGGTTAAATCATATAGCTAGGCCGGTGTCAAAATGGCATCCTACTACACTACTTTTGATGAGACTGCTCAGAACCCAACAGACCTAGTTTAGTAATCGGAATACCTGGCTGACACAGAGGTTAGGACAGCCTTTCTATTTTCTATATTTCTATATCCAATATGAAGCATTCATACCATCAGACATGAACTGTCCAAAATCAATATCAACCCAATAGTAATAGAAAAACTGTCTGTAATAACTAGTGAGCAGTTTTTATCAAACTGTTTAATAGTACGACACATGAAGTATTTTGATTCCTGTTTGCGAAAATTGTCAGAGGAAGGATGTTCACCCACCACTGTAAATATGGCGTCCACGCGCCACATTTGTTCCACATCCCCCATGAATATCCAGTCATCCAAGTCAACTGTACTGAATGACACGTCTCCGTATTCTCAATATTTCAGAGATTATGTATTAACAGTGTTGGTTTGACGTAACGGGAACGTTTAATACTGACTATGAATTCCCTGGAAAGTAAAATACTGCCCCCCCCCCACCGATTTAAATGCATTGGTCACATTCACCCTTCTACTCCGCCGCAGTTTTCTGTGCTCGTCTTGACATCCAAACGGTAGCCTATTCCCTACCCAGTGCCCTACTTTGGTCCAGAGCCCTATGGGAGTCTCGGTGGGTCCTGGTTAAGACAAGTGCGCAACTTGGAGAATAGGGTGTCATGCGGGAGTCCGACTTTCCTGTTTCCCTCCAACAGCTTAGAGAAATCATCTGCCAGTTTGAGTTCATGATGATCACTGAATAATTCAGGTAAAACGCATGCAAACAAATAGCCTTCTTATTACCTGAGCATCTGAAACCATGAAGAACTGTTGGCGCTAGCTACAAGAGCTAGACCCAACTTATTAGACTTCACGGTTGATGGCCTCAGGTGTAGTCTTGTGAAGGTGAGCCATCTGATGGCTGCAATGGAACATGGACTGTTAGAATGCATTTCATTTGTACTTTAGGTGCTGTTTCCCCTCCAATCACTTTGATGAATCATGATGACACAGCGATATGAGCGTCATATTAGCTAGGGCATAAACAATATTTTTCATGTCAGTTTTAAATCTTCCCAAGAGCTGTCATGTTCATGAAGGAAGAATATTATTCTCGCAGGAGTCAGCCACACTCAGGATCTCTCTCCTTTGGGTCCAATGCTCACTTGCTCTCCTTTTCAGTCTGACTTTTTTTCTGTCACCACCCCTCTCACTCTTCCCCTCTCCTTTCACTCTCTCCTGTCTTAAATCCCCTCTTTCTTTTTCTGAATTAGTACCTCCAGAGTTTCTAGTATCTGGGTGGTGAAGTTGTGTCCATCTGTGTCCGTCTACAGTAGGACCTTTTATTTCAATACTGTACATAAATAACCTTCAACTATCCGCTACATATCTCACATCATGAATGGGCATGAATTAAAATAAGTCGTTGTGTCGGTCTTCATAGGCTGCAGTGTGACATGTAACAGGGGGAAAATTTTTACTTCGGGAACCCCAAGGTTAGTTATTAGTTATTGCAAAGACAAATGGCAAATTGGATGAGTGACTATTATCTTCAGATATGTTGTTATCAGTGTGGCATCTGGTGTGTCATCGACTGTGCTTGGTTGATAAAAAACGGGTCAAAATGACCATTGTCTCGATGTGATAAATACTCATTTTGAGAGGAGGTATTGCAATTGCTCTTTGACAAATGAAGATAGCTCCCAACAGATAGCTTAAATTCAATATATAATAATCCAGAAAGAGTGTAAAGTGAGTCACAACATGTGAAAATAGTATTTATTATAATCTACACATTTTTTCTCATTACGTCCTGTTATCTCTTCACAGAACTAGGTATTCCATCCTCAAGTCCGGACAAAATAGTGTCTGATTAGTTCTCATGACGGTTAGATATTTTAAATCTGTCATAGAAGAAATTGTTACCTCCACCAATTCTTCCAGGAGGGGGCTGAGACTGAACAGTGTTGGCGACTAGTTGCCTGAACATCTCCAATCCATCCGTCACACGTCTCTGTGTCTGCTTACAAATCAGTCTCCTGGCGAGGCTGGGAAACATCAGCGAGAAGGGGGTGATAGAGAGAAAGATGGGCTGGGCAGAGGAGGTGGGGAGGAGAGAGAGATCCACTGAGAAGGGGCAGCGAGGCGGTTAATAGGTGAGACTGGTCCGCGAGTTGAAATAGGGTTATCAATCACCGGAAACCGATGGCGCGGAAGATCAACCTCCGCTGTGTCTCAGTGGAAAAACAGGCCAACGTCATACTGCAGGATGTCAGTAGACAACAGCACTGACCTGAGTCGGATCCTCAGTCTGTCACCGTGGTGTTCTATCAATCCACATCCCGAGTCTGTTATTTGAGACATCAATGACCATTATGCTTGCCACTTCGTTGAATGTGCTGTTTTGTTTGCCACTCTCTAAGCCGATTGGTTAGAGTGTTGAGCCAATAGCTGAAAGGTCACCGATGCAAATCTCTAAGCAGACAATGTGAAAACTGTCGATGTTCCCATGAGCAGAACACTGTATTCCAGATGCTCCTAGTGCTTTCTCTGGATAAGAGAATCTGGTTGATTACTGAAATGCATGTGTTTTTTAACCTTTTTTCTAACTTACGGAAAACACAAGTCTGCTTTGAGGTTATATGCTGTACATCTGACACAATTAAGTAAATATGTATACTGGAAATAATGCACAGTACGTGTTGAGAAACACACACACTGAAGGAATGTGGGAAATTCAATGTGCTCTGTTTGAGCCACATAGGGACTTGCCATGACAAATTGATCTCATACACAGGTATTTATCCCTAGAGCTGAAATCATGCATCTTTCTGACGGGCATTGATTATTCCCCCCCTGTTAACACACATTCCCCTCCGCGTCCACCTGAGAAGTTTATGATCACAATCTATGGGGAAGTGCAGAAACTTGCCCTTAACACTTAACCTCACCCACTACTACTGCGCTCTGTGCAATTTTCATTACAGATTTTAATTAAATGTGGAAAAAAAAGTATGAAAACAGGCTCGGGCCTTTAAATGCATGGCGGAAAGTGCGAACACTTAGGTTGAATTCATTAACTGGGTAATATATCTTTCAGGGGTGTTAGGAGAGTTCAGAACCATGGGATACAAACCTATAAACAGTAGTCTTCCCATGGACCCAACCCAGGGGACACAAAATAATAAAGATATATGGGCCAGACAGGAAAGCATGTCACTTTTGAAAATTATCTCTCTGTTTTTAACCCTCAAGCTACCAACTGCATTGTTTTTGTGGTTCAAATGTTCTTCATTTGTCCGTACACTTGTTCTTAACAAATTCAAAGTATTGTTTGTGTGTTGGCATTTTGGAGACATTTTATGTAAAAGACACCTACAGTTGTGCTTATAAGATTACATACCCAGTCAGAAATTTTGAAATTTTGGCATTGATTTTGAAAATATGACTGATCATGCAAAAATATGTCTTTTATTTAAGGATCATGATCATATGAAGCCATTTATTATCACATAGTTGTTTGGAGCCTTTTTAAATCATAATGATTACAGAAATCATCCAAATGGCCCTGAACAAAGTTTACACACCCTTGAATGTTTGGCCTTGTTACAGACACACAAGGTGACACACACAGGTGAAAATAGTAATTAAAGGTGAATTTCCAACACCTGTGCCTTTTTCAATTGTAGTTAGTGACTGTGTATAAATAGTCAATGAGTTTGTTAGCTCTCACGTGGATGCACTGAGCAGGCTAGATACTGAGCCATGGGGAGCAGGGAAGAACTGTCAAAAGACCTGCGTAACAAGGTAATGGAACTTTATAAAGATGTAAAAGGATATAAAAAGATATCCAAAGCCTTGCAAATGCCAGTCAGTACTGTTCAATCACTTAATAAGAAGTGGATAATTCAGGGATCTTTTGATACCAAGCCAAGGTCAGGTAGACCAAGAAAGACTTCAGCCACAACTGCCAGAAGAATTGTTTGGAATACAAAGAAAAACCCACAGGTAACCTGGTGAAACAGGTAACAGGTGAAATACAGGCTGCTCTGGAAAAAGACGGTGTGGTTGTTTCAAGGAGCACAATACGACGATACTTGAACAAAAATGAGCTGCATGGAAAGAAGCCTTTGCTGTGCCAATGCCACAAAAAAGCCCAGTTACAATACAGCTCTGGAAAAAATTAAGAGACCACTGCACCTTTTCTGCTGAGATTGTTGTCCCATAGTTTTCCCTTCTCTGCAGAGAAACTCTGAAGTTCTGTTACAGGGGCCATTGGGTTCGTGGTCACCTCCCTGACCAAGGCCCCTCTTGCCCAGTTACTTAGTTTGGCCAGATGGCCAGCTCTTAGAAGAGTCTTTGTGGTTCCAAACTTATTCCATTTCACAATGATGGAGCCAAATATATTCCTGGGAATGTTCAATTTTTTTTTACCTTTCCTTGATGTATGTCTCAATCTCAGAGGTCTACAGAGAGTTATTTGAACTTTTTGGCTTGTTTTTTGCATTGAAATGCACTGTGAATTATGGAATCTTATATAGACAGGTGTGTGCCTTTCTAATTGTCGTAATGTCCAATCAATTGAAATTGCCACAGGTAGACTGCAGTCAAGTTCTAGGGACATCTCAAGGATTTCAAAGGAAACAGGATGCATCTGAACACAATTTCGAGTGTCATGGCAAAGGGTCTGAATACTTATGTACAGTAGTTTTATATTCTCAATAACTAGACTCAAATCTAAAAACGTGTTTTCACGTTATCATCATGGGGTTTTCTCCATACCCTTGGAGAATTGGTAATATACAGCTACGGATAAAATTAAGAGACCACTGCACCTTTTTCTTTCCATTCCAAAACAGTTGAAAAGGAAAGTTTTGAGTGAGGAACAGAAGCATTCAATTTGCAGTGGTCTCTTAATTTTAACCCTTCTGTTCCTCACTCCAATCCTTCCTTTTCAACTCTTTTGGAAAGGAAAGAAAAAGTTGCAGTGGTCTCTTAAATTTTTCTTGAGCTGTATGTCCGACAACACCTTGATACACCTCGCAGCTTCTGGCACACTGTAATTTGGAGTGACAAGACCAAAATAGAGCTTTATGGTGACAACCATAAGCGTTATGTTTGGAGAGGGGTCAACAAGACCTATAGTGAACAGAATACCATCCCCACTGTGATGCATGGTGGTGGCTCACTGATGTTTTGGGGGGCTGTGAGCTCTGAAGGGACGGGGAATCTCATGAAAATTGATGGCAAGATGAATGCAGCATGTTATCAGAAAATACTGGTAGACAATTTGCATTCTTCTGCACAAAAGCTGCGCCTGGGACACTCTTGGACATTCCAGCACGACATTGACCCTAAGCACAAGGACAAGTTGACCCTCCAGTGGTTACAGCAGAAAAAGGTGACGGTTCTGGAGTGGCCATCACAGTCTCCTGACCTTAATATCATCGAGCCACTCTGGGGAGATCTCGAACCTGCAGTTCATGCAAGACGACCAAAGACTTAGCATGACCACTTTTGCCAAGACAAATGTGCAGCTATACCACCTGCAAGAATTCAGGGACTCATTGACAACTATTACAAAAGGCTGCATGCTGTCATTGATGCTAAAGGGGGAAATACACAGTATTAAGAACTAAGGGTATGCACAGGGGATCAGTTGATCATGTTGTTCTTTGTTGCCAAGTTTTGTTTCATGTTTGTGACATTCTGTTATAACCTACAGTTGAAAATGAATCCCATAAGAAATAAAAGACATGTAAAACAACCTGGCTCGCCTCAGATAATGTGATTGTTTTTCTACGTCTCAATTGCCCTGGGTTGGTGACTGTGTGCCGGGTAGTGCGGCGTCTTGTTTTAGCTCATAGGAGTCACACCCATGTGTGACTAGGACTGATGAGTACCCAGATGCCTTTCTGCACCGAGTGGTTGTGCCGGGCCGCTGACTGTCTGTTCGTAACCCGCCTGTTCGCTTGCACAAATGATTGTCTTTCCGTAACCCGCCTGTTCGCTTGCACAAATGATTGTCTGTCCGTAACCTGCCTGTTAGCTTGCACAAATGATTGTCTGTTCGTAACCCGCCTGTTAACTTGCACAAATGATTGTCTGTTCGTAACCCGCCTGTTCGCTTGCGCAAATGATTGTCTGTTCATAACCCACCTGTTAGCTTGCGCAAATGATTGTCTGTTCGTAACCCGTCTGTTAGCTTGCACAAATGATTGTCTGTTCGTAACCAGCCTGTTAGCTTGCACAACTCTTGCTGTTCATCTTTATCGCCTTTTGCCAACAAGCCGCTGTTGCTGAAAGGACTGCCAATGTTTTGTTTGTTGCATCACGTTTATTGAAAGCCTGGACAGCCCACGTCACGCCCAGAGTAGTAATTGCTGAGAACTGGAACGGGCGTCCCCGGGCGATGATGACCATACCGTCCCAAAGGTTGCTTAGGTCACCACTTTTGCTCGTACTTTCAATTCAATCGTGCAGTAACTGAATGCCTTGACGCCTGTCTGTGTGCTTTATGTACCAGGGCAGAGCCACATGACTAACTGTCCCTAGGAGATCATACCTTTCCACGATCACCGGGGTTCACCTACTAAACCGGCCGCCTGCTGAATCTCTTCAGTTGTCCTGTGATTGAGTGTTGTGTGGCCCAGGTGTGTGAAAGTGAATGGCAAGGCAGTGGATTGATGAACCGTCCTTGCTGTCTCTTTCTGGCAGGCCCCCCTGTCTTGACTGGAATACTCTATCACTGACCTTATTATGGAGGCTGAGTCACTGGCTTACTGCCTTCCTCCCAAGGAGGGTGCGTTACGTCATAACAGGCTTTTCACCGTGCTCAGCCTCAGTTGAGTCACTGACGAGATCTGTCTGTCCAGTTTTGCACCCCCTCAGGCTTGTGCGGTACAAGAGAACTCACAAGCTACATTGTCTCAAGGTAGTTAGTTGCTGGTCTTTTGATATCACTTTGGTGGTCTGGAGATCTGCTTAGCAACATTGGTGGGGCTACCTCATATTTGGTTGGCCGTCATTTGGACAAGGTCACAGAATCCACGCTGTAATAGTCTATTTGCCGTGGGTGCTAGGTGAAGTCTGTCATGTCTGCTATTATTTATTCCGTCATAATTGTAAATTATATGGGGTTGTGCTGACCTTTACCCCTAAGAGATAGGATCATTCTAATTATTCTCTTCCTTTGCTATTACTTTCCCTCTCACTCTCTCATAAGACCTCGAGCAACTCACCCTGATGTTAATGTATCTTCTTAGTCTGTCATGCAACTGACTTGCGCCCATGCAACCGAATAAATCGTCATAACCAACTGCTATTGTTGTCTAAAGACTTGAAATCGTATTACTTGGAGGAATGTGTTGAGATTCAACACCATCTTACTCCCTCCCCCTCTCTCATTTCCTATCTCACACACTCATAGGCGTTCCTCAGTCCCTAGGATCATGCCTATTGACTACTTGCCCCAATGACTTCTAGCTGTCGCTGCCCAAAGCCCATCTGGTCCATTGCTATGTTTGTCTTGACCTTTTCACAATTATGGGACGCTAACCGCATCTGCGTTATCACCGCGGGACAACTTCCTGTCGGCTTTCTGACCACTGTAAATATTGTTTTACTTTTTAAATTGATTTGGTGCTGAGTAGGTGTATAATCTTTTTTCTGACCCACAGGTCATCCGAACGTTTCAATATGTTGATGGACGATTTGGCCTTATAAACCGATGTTCTATGTTATTCTCCACCCGGCACGGACAAATGATGACTGCCCGACCCTGGAGCTAGGGTTCACTCAAGGTTTCTTTTGCTGAGAACTACATTTTTATAGTCCCTGGTTGTTCTGTTAATGACCTGTTTGACTGTCAGTTTGATGCTGTTCTAGGCCAGGCACACACTGCTTCTGTAGTATTGTATTTAATTGCAGATTTAGTCTATACAGCCATTGTTTATAGTCAATAGGGCCATTGTTTATAGTCAATAGGGCCTTTGTTTATGGTCAATAGGGCCATTGTTTATAGTCTATACGGCCTTTGTTTATAGTCAATAGGGCAATTGCTTATAGTCTATACAGCCATTGTTTATAGTCAATAGGGCCATTGCTTATAGTCTATACGGCCATTGTTTATTGTCCATACGGCCATTGTTTATAGTCCATACGGCCATTGTTTATATGACAGACGCTGAAATATAACTAAGCATAATTAGACTTGCATGTGCTAATCATTCTCACAGGCAGAGTAAAAGCGCACAAATTCTGGCTCTTGATGTGAGTCTCCCAAATAAAATGTTACTGATTGAGTGCCCTGGACACAGCGATACAGATCTAGCCTTGTTGAAAGCCAGGATTTCCTAAAAGAGATATGGCTAGTGAGACTAATGCAGATGTAGCCATGTGCCATTTAAATGTTTTATCTGAATTGTCGTCGGATGTTAAGATCAAATGTGCAATTCACACATCACATTTATACAGTAATTAAGTAGTCAAAAACAGCATCAAGATTAGTCATCAAGTTTTGCTGCATGTCTCAAAGTTATTTAAGTGAGAACTACTGGTCTTGAAAAACAACCTGATTAATTAATCCAGTCAAGACTTAAAAATCTAGAATGACTGATTGATAAGGCAAGGGTGCCCTGAGAAGGGCAGATTGTCCTGACTTGTAGCCTAGTCTGCTCTAATAATCTCCTGTATGCATACAGTGTTGTTTATTAAACCTTTAAAGTACCGAACTTCTCTTCATCTTAAGTTCCTCTCAGCATTTTCAAGCCAAAGATCAAAATCAGATTTTTACCACATCCTAGGCTCTTCCCTTTCTACAGGGGAGTTTTTCGGTGCCATTGTGCTCAAACCTCTTACTGTTTTCTCCGTTAGGTTTTTGGCTGGGTAGCTGCATAAGCACTTTATGACAATAGCTGATGTGAAAGACAAGCTTTACAAAATAAGTGTGATTGATTGATTGAGTTCGATCCCCGGCCAAGTCATATACCAAACACTGTGCAAATGGGTCCTGGCACGTGGTACTTGGCGTGACGGAGATAGATGGGGGGTAAGGCCCTGCAATAGACCAGCCTCCTGCTCAGTCAGTGTAAATGTCCATCAACCAGCCTCATGGTAGAGAAACAGAAGACAGGCTCCTGTTCTCATGAGCCGTTCTGTCTGGCACAAAGAAGAGATTGTGCAGGGCTTCTTTACCACCTATTATCTGAAGCAGAGCTCTATTGGTGTGTCCCTCTTGGCACGGAGCTAGACAGACTGAAGAATATTAGCCGTGAACACACAGCAGAACTGTCTTTTGTGCCCCCACAATGCCACCATTGTCATGGAGAAGCATGGAACGAGTTTCCCAAAGTTGCCCGGTTTGGCATTGCTCTGGCTGGCTGTGTAATTGATTATCTCTCCATGTCCCAGAGCATGTCGCCGAGTTTTCAGTTAATTACGCCTATCTGAATAATAGCTATTGGTTCATCCGGGGAAATACTGCGAGGCATTGTTATTCTTGTGTATGCTATGAATTAGCATTTACTCCTTAGCAGGAGATATTTTTGAACCTGTGGTCATCTGAACTTTTGAATATCTTGATGAACGATTTGGTCTCATTAGGCTATGTGCTTTAATAATCCAGCCTACCACACACACAGAGCCTGGCTCCACTCTAGGTTTCTTACTGCCTTTCTAATTACCTTTTTGCTGTGCTTCAACATATTATTGCTTACGCTGTTGCGTTTTAGGCTAGACATCTGCTTAAGCACTTAGTGTCAACTGTGGATGTAAAAAGGGCATTTATAAAATACTTCTGATTGATTTTATTGATTGATGAAGAATGGGTATAATAAACCAGATGGACGATGGGAAAGAGGGGTGAAAGCAGCAGTTGAAACTTTTATGACGTTTTGAACTTGTGTTCAGGAAATACTGCTGCTGCTGACGGCAGTTAGTCTCTCTTCGTTCCCAACCGGATAACTTCAGAAAACTGACGAACACGGACATTTCTCACGATCCCAGGTTGTTTGCGCCCAGGTTTAAACAAAGACTCTTCAGTATCTTTACTCGGACACGTATATTCTCCACAATCTACTCTTTAATGTCTATTAACGTTCCCATTTTGCGACACATCAGACACCAGTATAGGCTCATAATGCATCCAGCTGGCTACAGCCCCCGATTCCCATTTCCCATTCCGCTCACACTCCTGTCTGCTTGCCTAGGATACTCCTTTTCCCTCCAATGCTGAATTTAAAATCAAGGTGTTTCTTCTTCCAGGCAGCACTGCTGTTTTTCAGAGACAATGCTCCTGTACCACGTGAATCCTCGGGGCTTTCTGTTCCTCTCCTTTGAAAGGGGCACCAACCACCAGCCCGTCCGTTTTCAGATCTACAATAATCTCCGGCTATGTAAATATTCCATGAATCCCACTGCAATACTGGAGGAACAAACTTAGACCAGGAATTGTCTGGGGGATTTCTAACACACTGGCCCACTGGTTTCATTGCACCCTGTTAGTAAGTGAAATAGTGACGGCACCAGTATTACAATACAAATATTTTACTATCCATGGCAATGTTGAGAACAGAAAGTAAATCAGTCTTCCAAACCTGCTTTAAAACATTGTGTGCTGTACCTTGTAAAACAAAGAAATACGAGTGGCAGTTTTATCTCGTGAGGTTGAATTTGCTTCCTTTTTTTTTTGCTGCTTATGTTTCTATTCAGTATTGCAATTCTGGCATGGTAACCATATTATTTATTAATTGAATAATCCAAATTTAAGCAAAGAAGTATATTTTAAAAGAGCCACTGGGCTTATAAGACACAGTCAATCTAAGATTTGTCTGAAGATTTGTCTCAATCTAAGATTTAAAATCACCCAGTGCTTCCAGAAGTTGTCCTTGTCCCAAACAGGGGCACAACAACCCTCACCCCCCCCTCCACCACACTCACCCTCTCCACCTCAACCACATCCACCCTGTACCCCTCTATCACACTCCCCCTCTCCCCCTCTTCCACACTCACCCTCCCCCCTCCACCACACTCACCAATCAGGGAGCTAGTTCTAACCAAAGAGAGCAGAGCTCCCACTCCTCCCCCCCCGTGTAAAACGAATGCTTAGACAACTGCCACATCATCAACAACCTTGTCCTTTATTTCCACAGAGCACAGAATATACTCGGTGATGTGCTTCGGGTCCCTGCTATTGTGAAAATAGCAATGCCAATTGTTTTGAGTACAAACTAGGACCCAGCATCTCTATTCCTATGTTGATTAGAAATAGAAGGAATTGTGAGCATTCAACCTATAAAGTAAACTAATCTGTTAACTGTAACATGTCAACCTACTAGTCCAGGAACCCCTATTAAATCTATTAAGCTGGCTTTACTTAATATCAGATCTCTCGCCAACAAATCATTCTTGGTAAATGACATTATAATATCTTACAACCTAGATTTTATGTTTCTCACTGAAACGTGGCTAACAGAAGACTGTAGTGCTGCCATTCTTAATGAGACAGCACCTGAAAAATTTGGCTATATGAATACATGTCGAAATGGTAGGAAAGGAGGAGTGGCTGCCCTATTCAAAGATACATTCCAGTGCAAAGAAAATACACTAGGTAATTTTATTTCTTTTGAATACCTCTGTTTTACATTGAAGGGTACCCCCAAAAATTTATTTTTAACCATTTACAGACCTCCACGATATTCTGCAAATTTTATTGATGATTTTACTGAACTACTATCTGTTATATCAGTTGATTATGACTTGTTTATTATTACAGGGGATTTTAACATCCACATAGATAATAGTACAGACAATAATGCCAAAGAATTTTTTTGCACTACTTGACACTTTTGATCTCACTCAACATGTGAAAGAGCGTACACACACTCAAGGCCACATTCTAGATCTGGTTATCTCTAAAGGTCTCGATATTTCCTCTGTCATGGTCAAAGACATGGCCCTGTCTGATCATTTCTGTGTCTTTTTTGAATCACTTATCACCCTGAATGTTCCTGTAAACACTGTTT
>JACXGI010016696.1:0-16238 GCA_016801175.1 Esox masquinongy
CCCGTTACTGCCAAAATAGGATATAGCCTGGCCGGAGGGGCACTTGGTGCTGAGCCTGATTTATCATATGGCGGAGGGTTTTCACTCCCTGCCTGTTTCTTAGGTTTATTCAGGTGATCCACACCCTGGCAGTAAACTGCCAGTTGGAACCAATCCTGTCTCTCCTGTTCCTGTCCTGTCTCTTCCTGTTTCCAGGCGCCACGGGCTAATATACCCACTGCCTCCTTCTTTCTACTTGCCTCGTTCCTTTTTGTCTCACATTCTCTCACTTTCTTCCAAATCAGACTACTAAGCGGTCTGCATTCGTCTAACTTTACACTACTCTCCTCCACTAACTTCCTCAAACGTCCTTTCACCCTCTCTGCCTCATTTTTCTCCTTTCCTCATTATTCAAGAACTAAGGGTATGCAGACTTTTGAACAGTGGTCAGTTCATTTTTTTCTTTGTTGCCATGTTTTGTTTTATGATTGTGCCATTCTATTATGACCTACAGTTGAGTGTGAATCCCATAAGAAATAAAAGATGTGTTTTGCCTGCTCACTCATGTTTTCTTTACAAATGGTACATATATTACCAATTCTCCAAGGGTATGCAAACTTTTGAGCACAACTGTATATGTTCCCTTCTCATCCTCCTAGATCACACAGGCCACAAAAGGCCTGACCGGCCAAAAGGACATTCACTGAAGAGAAATGGACCCTAACAACATCTGTTATAATGTACATACAACCATTAAAACTTTGAAAGATGACTGTGAACTGAAGTCTGAGAAAGTCCATATATCCTGGGGCAGCTCCTGCAGGTCTCAAAACATGTCAGAACTAGTCCTCTCCTCTGTAAGTCTAAAACTACAGCATTCACAAGGAGGACCGTGAACAATATAGTTCACACAATGAGGCTTCAGGACTTGCAATATTATTTTATTATTAAAATATTTTACAACAAAAACAAATTTTGTGTCTTTTACCTATAAGAACTCAACATAACTTGTAAATGAATTCACAAGAATAATAAATATCAGTCAGTAGGAAGAATATATGTAGGCTCACTGTCAGCTCAGTTTGGCTAGTGTAGCATGGTGAAAGGAGGTAGCCAGGTGCAGGATGTGGAGTACAGGTTTTAAAAAAAGTAGCCGCACAAACACTCGCGAACAGCGAGTTCAGTTACAGAGGAAGTTCTTATACAAATAGAATCACACAAAAGAAACAACGGATCAGAACCTGGAATAAAGGTACTGTCACAACAATGTATAAAGTACACACGTAACAGGGAAAACAATAACGAGGAAGGACTAGGGGAGCAAAGGGAACAGATGTACACTTAGTAATGATGGGACATGAGGATCAGGTGTGTGTAGGTGGTGACAGTCCATGGTGCATTCAAGACAAAAGTGTCATGTGGTGCTGGGAAACTGGAATACAGGATCAAGGATGATGTCCCTCACCGGGACCCAGCCCCGCTCCTCTGGTCCGTATCCCTCCCACTTCACAAGGTACTGGAGGGTCCCCCACCCGACATCTCAAATCTAAGATGGCACTGACGGAGTACACCGGGGCCCCGTCGATGTCCAGAGGCACGGAGGGACCTCCAAGACCTCAGACTCCTGGAGAGGACCAGCCACCACCGGCCTGTGGAGAGATACATGGAACGACGGGTTAATACAGTAATCTGCTGGTAGTTGTAACCTGTAAGTTACCTCGTTCACTCTCCTCAGGTCTTTGAACAGCCCCACAAACCGTGGCAGGCAGGGCAGAGCCAGACCCGATCACCCAGTACAAAGACTGGGGCCTAACTGCGGTGACGGTCAGTATTTGACTTCTGACGACAAACAGCGTGCTGGAGGTCATCGTCCCAGGTCTCCTCCGCACGCCGGAATCACTCTTCCACTGCAGGGGCTTCGGGTCTGGCTTGGATGCCACACTGAAAAGGCGACAGGTTTGTAAAGGAGTGGCAGAGGGAATTTTGAGCATAGTCATAGTCAGCCTGACAACTTCCCCGGCCATTTCTGGCAATAGAACCACAGGAACCTACCCACATCCTGATTGATACGTTCCTCTTGCCCGTTTGATTCGGGGTGGAACCCAGAGGTCAGGCTGACCGAGACCCCCAAACATTCCATGAAAGCTTTCCAGACCCTGGAGGGGAACTGGGGACCCCGGTCAGACACAATGTCCTCTGGCCCCCCATGTGCCAGAAAACGTGCCGGAAAACGTGGGTGAATAGGGCCTCCGCAGTTTGTAGGGTCGTGGGGATGCCGGGCAGAGGGTGGAGGCAGCAGGCTTTGGAAAACAGGTCCACAACGACCAGGATAGTGGTGTAACCCTGGGAGGGGGGAAGGTCTGTAAGGAAATCAATAGATAGATGAGACCATGGTCATTGTGGAACCAGTAAAGGATGTAGCTTACCAGAAGGGAGGTGTCTAGGATCCTTACTCTGGGCACACACCGAACAGTAGGAGACATACACCCTTATGTCCCTTCCCAAGGTAGGCCACCAAAACTTCTCCGTAAGGCAGTATGCCTGATGCCCGGTTGACCGGAGGAGGGAGATGTGTGAGCCCAGTAGATTAGCCTATCCCAAACAGCAGACGGTATGTACTGGAGCCCAGCTGGACACTGGAGCAGGGAGGGCTCTGCAGGAAACGCCTGCGCAATGCCAATGTCGAACTGCCACACTACCGGTGCCAGAATGCAGGAAGCCGTTAGAATGGGAGTATTATCTACACGCCTCTCCTCCGTGTCATACAGGCGCAACAGTGCGTCTGCCTTTACGTTCTTGCTACCCGGTATGTACAACAGTTTGATATCGGACCAGGTGAAGAATAAGGCCCACCTGGCTTGGCGAGGGTTCAATCTCCTCGCTGCGGAGCCGGGACGACCCACCCTTCAGCAGAGAGGTGATCGGCGCTGCGACTTTGCCAAACCCCCAGATAAACCTCCAATAATAATTGGCAAAGCCTATGAAACGCTGCACTGCCTCAACAGTGGTGGGGGTCGGCCAGTTACGCATGGCTTCAATGCGTGATCCCTCCATCTCCACCCCTGAGGTGGTGATGTGGTATCCGAGGAAGACAGACTGTTGGAAGAACGGACATTTTTCCACTTTGGTGTACAGGTCATGCTCCAACAGTCACTCAAGCACTTTGGAAACCATGGAGATAAGCTCAGTGCGTGGATGTCATTGATGTAGACCACCACACCACGACCCAGCATGTCCCTAAATAACTTTTTCACAAAGGCCTGGAAAACTGAAGGAGAATTCATTAATCCATACAGGATCACAAGGTACTCATAGTGACCTGTGGTAGTGCCAAATGCTATCTTCCACTCGTCACCTTTCCGGACACACCCCAGGTTGTACGCACTCCTGAGGTCCAATTTTGTGAAGAAATGCGCCCTGTGCATTGTTTCTACAATTGAGGAAATGAGGGTAAGGGGGTAATGGTAATGTACTGTAATCTGGTTGTGTGACCGGTAATCAGTGTAAGGGCACAGACCCCCATCTTTCTTCTTCACAAAAAAGAAACTCGAGAAGGCGGGTGAAGTGGAGGGACGTATGAAACCGTCGCAGAGCCTCGGAGACATAGGCCTCCATGGCCTCTGTTTCTGCATGTGACAGGGGTTGCACATCACCCCTGGTCAGCGCAGGGTCTAACTGGAGGTTTATAGCGCAATACCTGACCAATGGGAAGGTAATTTGATCGCTTGTACTTTAGAAAAGGTGCGAGCGAGTTCCAGATACTCGGGGGATGAGCACAGGGGAGACACTGTCTGGACTTTCCACCATGGTAGCACCAATGGAAACAGCTTGACACCTACCCTGGCACTCCAGCGACCACCCTGTGATAACCTTCTGTGGCCATGAAATGGAGGGGTTATGACATGCTAACCAGGGAAGACCTAACACAGTGGGGGAAGCAGGGGAATCGATAATGTGAAATGTAATCGGTTCAGAATGGGCGTCCTGCGTGACCATAATGACTGAGGTGGTAAGGTCATAAACCAAACCCTGCCCCAAGGGCTGGTTATCTAAGGCACGAACAGGAAGGGGTACTAAGAGAGGGACCAACAGAATGCACAGGTGCATAGCTAAGGACCTATCCATAAAGTTTCCTGCTGCGCCCGAATCAATCAGCGCAGTAAACCGGAAGTGATGGATAATTGAGGAGAACTATGGGGAGAGTGACATGTGCAGCTGAAGGTTCTATGGGGGTGAGTGATCGCCCTACTTTTGGTGCTGCTTGAGTGCCCTGCCTGCCGACTCCATATCCAGGAGGGTTTTGACGACAGCATGCAGCTGGATGTCCACTTCTGCCACAAGCAGAGCACTGCACCCGTCGTCCACCCACCTCCCGAAATGCTGCTGTTCCTAATTCCATAGGAATGGGTGATGCTGTGAGGGGGTGCAGAAGGGTCAGACTCTTCTCAGGACGTCCTCGGGCAGCTAGCAGGTTGTCTAGCCGGATAGACATGTCCACGAGCTGGTCGAAGGAGAGAGTGGCATCTCGGCATGCCAGCTCCCTTCAGACGTCCTCACATAGGCTATGCCAGTAGTGGTCAATGAGAGCCTGGTCGTTCCACCCGAAACACACTGCTGAACTCCAGAGAAAACTCCAGGGCAGTCCTCATTCCCTGCCTTAAATAGAAAAGATGCTCAACCGCCTCTCTCCCCTCCAGTGGATGATCAAAAATTGTGCTGAAGAGGGGCACAAACTCTCTGTAGTCCTCCTTCTCTCCAAATTGCATTGGCCCACATTAATAGTTTATTAATGTATTGCTTTTATTGACACTTAAGCTAATGATGAGTTTTCTCAGGGTGCTATCAAATTCATAAACATGAAACCATTTAAGCCTCTCTTTCTAAATAAGTAAATTAGAAAGAGAATGGAATGTAAGGTTGGAGGCAATTTAGTTAAACCAGTTAAATACTATATAAGGCAACACTGAGGCATTTTGACTTCTCCAAAATGGCAAATCTTGCATTACTGGAGGATCTGGCACAAGCTGCATTATGCAATGAGCGTGTTTTCAATGAGCGTGCAGATTTTTTTTGAGAGTGACGCTTGGCTTATTAGTAGATTTCGTTTTTCATTTATTTTGTCATGTATATTTATTATTAAGAAAGTATATTTAGATGTGGTCGATGTCTGAATATGGTTGTGAACATAAAGCTTGACTCGTCATCATTTGGTGTGTCTGGTATTCCTTCAGAGTCTGGGAGAGACTCCTCATTATCACCATCACAAATGATAACAGACAGTGAGGTCTCTCCAATGAGGCTGCCAATGCACTGATCAATAGCAGAATGAAGAGTCAATCTGGCCACAACCTGTTGCACTTATATCCCTTTTGTGGATCATAATTTTTTCTTTGCATATGTATTCAAATCAAACCATTTCTATTTTAATTTCATTTACTGTTCTGCATTCAGGTGAGGCAGAATTTACCACAGCTCTAACCTGCTCCCAAGACATTTTTTCATGCCATTGCTGAGGGCTCCAAAAAGGATGGCTTGTTCTGCTTCTATTTCGGTGATCAAAAGTTCTATTTCTGCATCTGAATTTTTTTTTTCTTTGTCTTCTTTGATTACTCCATGTTGGGGGACAGAAATTGGTGACATTTCTTGCAGCTTTAAAGGGAAGGTTAGTGACCATAAATGGTCATTTAGGGCAGTTCTTTATGTAAATGAGACTTGTGCACTAGTGTTTTAGAATGTGTCTGATTTATCAAGACAAAGTACTCGTAGGTGTGTGTAAATCAAGCGTACGAGCAGTTGATAAATACCAACTTTTCTGTACTTGCGAAATTTTCTAAATTTTCTTCATACAAGTTAATTTAGATTTTCTACATAACTTTGATAAATGAGGGCCCAGGGCTTTTCATGAGAGGCAGGAAACAAGGGCGGAAACTTTCTCCCGACCTGAGGTCGACCCTACGGTGGGATTAAAGTACAGCTCCAACTGGAGCAGGAACCCTCGGCAGCAGCTCCGTCGTACTCCTTCGGGAGAGAGAGGTGCAGACTGCTGGGACCCCCTGGTGATGGCAGGGCTAGATCGGGGGGCCGCTGGTTCTGGTGGTCTGGGAGGTGTACCTCGGTCTGCCTCCAGGTGTTGGACGGCCTGGAGAATCTGGGTCATAGCAGCCCCCAGGCTGGCCAACATCTGACCATGCTCCTTGACACAGTCTACAACGTCCAAGATCCTCTCATCCTGCTGACTCCATTGTTCAGGTGGGTTATTCTGTAGCGAGGTGAAAGGAGGGAGCCAGGCACAGGAGGCGGAGTACAGGTTTTTTAATAAAGTAGCCGCACAAACACTTGCGAACAGCGAGTTCATTTACAGAGGAAGTTCTTATATGAATAGAATCACACAAGAAACAACAGGTCAGTGCCCGGAATAAAGGTACTGTCACAACAGCATATAAAGTACACACGTAACAGGGAAAACAATAACGCACAAGGAATAAGGGAGCAGAGGGAACAGATATACACTTAGTAATGATGGGACATGAGAATCAGGCCTGACTGTGACAAGAGCATAGAAACAAACAATATAAAATTAAAATACAAAATATTTGTATGAGAGAGGCCAAGCACGGCCCCCACCCACCGCAGGCCCGGGTCCAACTGCACCTCCTGCCCCCCTTTATTTACGCCGCTGGACAGGACAGTCCATGGTGCGTTCAAGACAATGTTGTGTGGTGCTGGGAAACCGGAATACAGGACCAGGGGAACAGTGGCAGCTAGAAAGCCGGTGACGTTGAGCGCCGGAGCCACCCCACACCAGGAGAGGCAGCCCCGGGGGAGACGTGACAGCTAGCAACATCAAAAATGTTCTATTAAAAAAAGGAGAGTATATTTGCATTGTAATAATACTGTACATACATGCTTTTCTAAGAGAACATTTCTAAAAAGCTTTTCTACAAGAACCATACCAGTCAGGAATAGTGGAATATAGGAAAACAAGGTGGAACATTTAACCAGTACAGAGTCTGCTACTCTTTAGAACCATTGTCCCTGCTTAGAGAGTGAATGCCACTCTACATAAATATGGGCCCTAGTTAATGGTAGCGAACTAGAGACAGAGAGAGGTGTTGGTTCTCCATAGGGCTGAGTTACTCCACGACCCGTAGCGTCTCCTCTGGGTTTTGGGTTGCCGTGCTATTGGTGTAAGTAGGCACGCTGTATTTGGCGAGCACAGCCTTGAACTGGTCCAGTGTAGCGTCAGTTCGCACCCCTGTCGGGTCAAAGTGGGTCCGGCTCACTCTGAAGCCTGCCTCTGTCAGGTACTGCAAGAATTTATTCAACCTTCAAAGAGACCAGTGGAGAGGAGGAAATTTAACAGACTGGTAACATTTACAAGTGCAAAATATTGTATCAACTAAATTATAATACTATAAAAAATATAATTAAACATAATTAAAGCCGTTTTTTTAAGTTGCTACGTAGGTAATGATATATACCCATTAATATACAAAGAATATAATTATTAATGACTCATGAGCTTAATTCTACATTTGTTTTCCATAAGTATCCAAAATATAATCTTGTTTTACTAAACTCTGTCCACCAGAGGCGTCGCTAGGATCACAATACATTCGGGGCTTAGCCCCTCCCCCCGCCCCGCCCGGGACAGAAAGTACAGGGTTTTGAATGTACACGCGGAAAATGTCGATGTACACGCTAGCGGCCTACACGTCTACATTGTCATAATGCGCAATCGGAATTACAGATGAATAGATCAGGGGCTATTTTTATATTATTCTTATTTTTTGGTCCATTTGAGATCCAGGGCTATTCATAAAAGATCCGGGGCTAGAGCCCCGGACACCCAGGGCTAACGACACTACTGCTGTCCAGCCTCAAAACATGGTTAAAACTATTGTTTATATGTATTGGCTGGCCAGGCTGTGCTTTCATTCCTCAGTCAATGAATTTGAGGGTAGTTACATTTCTCAAGACCATTCTTGTTACCAAAACACCAGTAGGGTGACTGCTTTGTTATTATAAAAATGATGGATCCCAGATCTAAAAACATAATTTGTGATATTTGAGCTCTACAGTGAAGAAAAAGATAAGGGGAAGGCTTCATAAAAAAGAAAGCAATAAAATGAGTTTGTTCATACTATAGGTAGTTATAATAAATAAAGTGTTTTTGTTAGAAGTGACTTACTTTGGCATATTCATGCCTCGGATGCTGTGCCGGTGTATACTGTAGTAGAAAGCTGGGTGCTCCAGAGACGCATCTGACTTTAGCTTCTTCATCACATTACCTGGCTCATCTCCTGTCTTCCTCTTTCCTGGGTTACAATGTGATAACATTACTACAATATACAAAATAACATCACTGCAATATATTGAATTGTCAAAAAAAGACATCACATCCAATAATTTTTTCGGGCAGACAGGTAAAACTCCCTCCAAGTCATTTAACAGACACCCTCATCCAGATCTAATTACCACAGTGAGTCTATACACGTTTTCACATTGGCCCCACCGTGGGAATCAATCCACATGCCCGACATTGCAAACACTACGCTCTTACCGACTGAGCTACACAGGGCAAAATAATACTGAAGTAGTGTGGGTCGTCTTACCTGAATGGTCAGAGGTGTTGCAATCATCCACCTTCTGTACCTTGATGACTACGCCACATTCTACTGAAGAGAAAGAGGGGACGTACATTAGGTCAACAGAACACCTTCTCCAAACACGTACCCACGTGGAGACGCACGGCCACGGTGAAGCCTACCTTGGTTAGTGAGCGCAGCAGTCCCATGAACAGAGGACTTTAGGGTGGTGCATTCAGACTCACAAATAAGAGTCTTCACCAGTGGCTGGATGTCGTCCATACTGTGCTGAACGGCTGCGAAGAGCATTCTCCTCAGGAAGCCTGTGTTAAACAGAGGACCAGACCTGGGGGGGAGAAACAGGCAGAGGTTTTACTCAAAAAGCTTCTCAGGAAGATTTTACTGTCTGAAACTCAGACACCATTGTCAATAGCCCGATATTTAGAAAATGACAAAACGGTGTACCATAGCGGCCCCAGTTCCACGGCCGTTTTTCCAGGCATGCTCCCGTGGCAGTGACACGGCAGTTGTCTGTACAGGTTTTCTATAGGAGAAAAGTGACCATTATAACTCCATAGAGACACGGTTTTCCACTACCCAATAAGAAACATCTAGTTTAAATTGTCGTATGTACGATACACAAAATATATGGCATTTTGACAAAAAATGTGACTAATTTACGGACTTACTCTCCAAATCTGGACATTACCCACATCATTTTACCTAACCAGGTTCTTGCTCAGACACCAATTAAGCTCCCACGTTATTCCTATACAGTCTCCACTGCCCACTCCTCAGCTCACTCACCCTCCACCATGCTCCCCTGCTTGAGGAACACCCTCTCCTCGCACCACTGGCAGTGGATCAGCTGTCTGATTCTCTTGGCTGACTCGTCCGCCTGGGTCGGACCCCTGAGGACCCGAACCACCACAAGGACGAAGTGTTCCAAGGCGACGGCCAGCAACACCTCGATGCCCTTATTGCAGCGTGCTGCGGACCTGCGAGAACACAATATGCGTTAAACAGGACACATGAAACACACGTTAACGCTTTAAGCCAGCTAAAAGAAATGAACGTAGTTAAACGATGAACGCATCCTCAAACACAAACACCCATTCTGTGGTAAATATTTCCTCCTACCGGGCGACAGTAGCCAACACCATACGGGCCGCCAGCTCCTTGTAGTACTCCGTGCGCACTATGTTTGAGCCGTAATGGCGCAGCGTGACGTTGAGGGACTTGGAGTAGAGCGAGCTGGTGTCCGTTGATGTCACGGAGATGATGCCTAGGTTACGAATGTTCCGGAACGCTGAGTCCAGATAGTTGACCGCCGTGCCAAACGGGTCCAGGTGTCTGTGGATGTCACCATGGTCAACAGTTTGGTTGTGTTTGGCTGCGATGGATAAACTAAAGCATTTTTGCAACTATTGCTGGATATATTTATTGGCCTATTGTAAGAAGCATGACAAAACTTTCGGCTTCTGAACTGTTTTTTGAGTGAGAGAGGCAATCAAAATCATAGTCTGAAAAAGTAAAGAGAAAAGTGAGAAAGTAAAGAGAGCGGAAAGGCTACGACTGGCACAGGGCTATTACATAGCTACATTCCTTTAAATGTGAGCTGCATGTTTCAGTTACTCACATGTAGTCGAAAGGCCTCAGGTGCATGATGACATTGGCGTCCATCTTGGCCACCTCCACAGCTGCAATGGGCACCCCGTCCACGGCCCCCCCCGCCCCCCCGTCGGGGACACGTGAGGACCCCCGCGAACCCTCCACCCGGATGTGGTTGAGGTGGCAGTTCTCACGGATCATCTTGACACAAGCCTCGTTGATGTCCGTTATGGTCACCTTGACGGCGTTTCGCAGGTGTTTGGCCCACTGGAGCCCCATGATGCCCGTCGCTCCAAATGCATCCAGACAGTCCAACGGGTTGCGCTCCTCAGCCAGGACCGCCAGGGAACAGAATACTAGCTGTCTTTAACAAACACACACAGGCGACGTCACACAAAGGTCAATGCATCCAGACAGTCCAACGGGTTGCGCTCCTCAGCCAGGACCGCCACGGAACAGAATACTAGCTGTCTTTAATACACACAGGCGACGTCACACAAAGGTCAATGCATCCACAAACAGAGAACGGGGCTTCGTCGTCTTTACCCTCAGTGAAATCACTGTTTCTGAAGAAACCAAGTCAAAATGTCAGCATCGTCACGGAGGGTTATAGTCTCTAACCTGTTGGTTTTCATCTTGCGGTTGAAGTATGTGTCAGTCTTCTGTGGGGTTGTGTGGTTGGGCATGAGTTGAACGTTGGTCCCCAGCTCTTTCATGATCTCAAAGGCCAGTCCGGACGGAGCTGTCAGCCCAGAGAGAGAGACAGAAAGAGGCCATAAAACAAGGAGAGGATGAGTCCGGCAGCCAGAATCACATTTAAATCTCTGACCGTGTGTGTAAGAGTTCTGTTTGGGTTGGCGAGACCTCACCTGGCTCTTCAAAGGACACGTCAGAGCTGCCCAAGTAGCTGGCCTCCGTCTCACCCTTGTTAACATGGCGTTTCAGGTGACTGATCATGTCTGTCTTGCGAGCGATGGTCACAGAACATACCACACAGTGGTAATGGGCCCCCAGCCTGCCCGGTGCCTGAATGACAACAGCATTTCTGAGCGTTGCGCTTCATCGATAATCATGTTGAATTCATGGCTTAATTTCATGTGATTTAAAGACTAACTTGGTCGCCATTGGGGCTGGGCTTCAATTGTCTGCAGGGAAGGTGACAAATGCACATTCTCTGTCCTGTGGGGATCAGAGGTTAGTTAATCATCAGACCACATGCGGTAAATTAATGCGATGCCATATCTATTGAAAACCTACTGACAACTTTACTGCAGCCAGCCATTAGAAATACACACATCTAAATGATACAGCCAACAACACAAGTAATAATAAATAAATAAATTGTGTCTCTGCAGTGTGCATAATCAAATCTAGTGTAGCAAGGTAGGTGCTTGATTTTAAAGAATAGAAGGCGTAAATCTTTACAAGTTACGCAACACTCACATTCCTAAAGCAGTTCTGCTCACACAGCTCTGTGTATTACCATTCAGATAGGGCTTGGTTGGTACTGTATCGTTTCACTCTCCAAAAACATGTTACCACCTACATAGAGCTGAGTCAACTAATCCCTCTACTGGTGGTAGAGACTGAGCAAGTAGGATCAAAGTATGTGTGCATACTGTAGAGAGAGTTCTGCACTGTAACACTACATAATGTATTTACCTTCAAACTCTGCATACACCTTCCAGTGGAGGTTCTGGAGGTGGCGTCGAAGCTTGTGGCTGTAGCAGGCTTTAAACTTCTCCTCAGGGCAAAGTGGACAGGCCTTCCTCCCAGCTGTGGAAAACAGAGATAGAGAACTTTAAATATTTGGGAGAACAGTAAATATTTAGGATAATTATTTTATTAGGGTTTAGGGTTCATTTATTATAATCTTACCTCCATTTAGGTCAGTCAGCCCTTCCAGGCCCTCAAGTTTGGTCTGGATTGATATATGTCTGTCTGTAAAATGAAGTTAAACAAAAAGTGTTACAACAACAACAACAACATACATGTTTGAGGTAACCTGGAAGACAAGCCTTCCAGGTAATGAAAATAACAGCTCGGTTTTGGAATTCTGGTGCCGAGACAGGTGAATTGTCCCATCACAGAGCTAAGCTGTGGACATTCTGATGTTCATACCAGGGCTCTTCGAGCAGGGCCAGTAATTTTTCACAGTTAAAGCTTACGTCACTGCTATTTTTGCCTCTCACCTAGAAATTAGCGCAGCAACCCCAGTCTCTGTAGGTTGCGTGTTGACTTATGAAATGGCTTGGGACAGGGACCTGGATGCACTATGTGCAGCTATATTTGAACACTTACAGTCTATGTATCTTCTCAGCTACACAACTGCTTTGCTCCTGGTTCTAGCCCACATTAAATGTCTGGGCGATCTAGATGCGTTATTAGCACAACCTTTGCGTACTGAATTCACTTCTGGCTCCTAATGTGACTTTGTACCTAAATGCAGCTGCGCTATGGTAATGTTAAGGATTATATTAGATTTTTTTCCTTTACTACTGTCCCATTGAGGTCTAAAGGAAGTTGTATGCCCTGTGACCAGTACATGGTTGGCACAGAAAGTGCGGTGAAAATGTGTGTGTCCCCTTCCTGATTTCTTTTATTATTGCATATTTTCACATCTTCATACAACATGCAATATAAACTAACAGAACCTAGGTAAACAATGGCTCGTGTTTCGCTGGGGTCCCAGAGCCTTAAAAATGTCTTCGTAATTACCCCTATCCAGACTGATATTTCTCAACAACTTTTTTATCTCTTCCAGAATTTCTTTTGATCGCTGCATGGTATGTTGCTTGTTGAGACCTTGCAACCTACTTCACATTGATGGTGAGGTTCTATATGTCATGTTTAGACTGAACTGGGTTGGCAGTAATCTAGCCTAGGTGTGTCTGCTCCAAATGAATCCAATAATCAACTGAATCTTCTTATATTTTGTATGACGATCTGAAACAATTCAATGGGACAAATATGCAATAATGAAATAAGAAAAGGGACAAATACATTTGATTGAATAACAAGATAGGCTGATGAACAACAATATACACAGTTTGTATTTCTATGTGTATATGTGAAGGACAACAGGCACTTCCTGTCATTCTCTTATCTGTACTCCTGCTCCTACTGCTACTGTCATAATCTGTACAATGAGTGAATGGTGTTTTTATCTCATGGAGGGTATAACGATCTGTGGCCTTCACTTGAGTCTCCTAAAGGTGTGTATGAATCCACTGTATCTCTTGGGGGAGTGAGAATCTCAGTAAGGTTGCATTACGCTGTGTAACTTCGATTTTTTCCTGAGCTCAGAAAACAAATAATTATTGAGTTCAAAGAGTATGTTGTGATAAGAATGGAACGATATAGAGAGAGATCTTAGAGTGCGAGACGAGCAGTTGCTCCGCCGGCTTTCTTGGCTTATTACTTTGTAATAAAGTCTATTTTGAACTCACAAGCTCTGGTGTCTGAGAGATATCTTTTTTGAGGGATTTTTCTACGACAAAGGCTGCCTATCTCAACTGGATGAGTATGCATTCCATTGTCCTAACGGGATGCAGCTCTGGTACCTTTGGGTAGGCTGCCTTTAGCTGGGGTGCGGGAAATTTACTATATCCTGTTTACAACCTTACAAATGTATTTCCACTATGTTATTCTTCTTTAATTCTTTGGGATCAGTGTCTAATAATACCTGTGTTTTAAGGTTGCAGTACCTCTCTAGGAGGCTAAAGGTGTTGTCTCCAAAACCCCTAACTACATTTTTGTTTTATTACAGCATGTTCTCTGTGTGTTAGGGAGTACAGTCTGTCAGGGATAGCATAGCCTCGGTCTGGAACGTATGCCTACTAATGATTGACTCTCAGAAATTGTTGCAAGGTTGTTATTTCACAATGTGTGCCGTTCACAAGTCTGGGCTCTTTTATAAGAAGATTGCTTTTTCTTCATTTAGACAAACTTAGCTAGAAACTGACTGAATTTCTCCTATGCTGCATGTTAAACAAATAAAGAACTCAGATTTACTTTTTCATTAAGTTTTGTTGTTCTTTTTGAAATTCTTCCACAGTTTCTGCAGAGGAGGATGGGATACCTAATTTGACTCTGAGACCACTGGGTGGAATTTTGAGGCTACATCCCGCACAAATTATCAAGGTAAGGAAATTTCCCCTTTATTTGGATAAATTACTGTCTGGACTTTTGCCCACAGAATCTGTGTAATACAGTGTCCTAAATGTAAATTTGGAGATGAGATCAGCTATAAACCGATCAGCCATAACATTATGACCACCTGCCTAATAGTGAAAGTTCCCCTTTTGCCCCCAAAACAGCCCTGACCCGTCGAGGCATGGACTCCACTAGACCTCTGAAGGTGTGCTGTGGTATCCGGCACCAAGACGTTGTGAGGGATTTTTATAAGAATGCATTATACTCTCACACTTCATGAATATATCAATATGTAAATCACATACAGATAATCAATATGGTAAACAGTATAATCATGAATGTATACATCTTGTATTGAAATTATCATGAATGTATCAGCAGCAAACCATCATGTGCCTTAAAGTTAATGGACCTAACAGCTCTATTGCTTTGTGGAGTGTCCCGAACATGAACCACCAGAGTGTGATGATTTATTGGTTTGGAGGACGGACCCCAAAAAGTTGTGGAACAAAGGTAATATACACCCAAGGGATTAACATAAAGGGATGGTCAGAACATGTCATGTAAGACGCTACTGTATAAAAGTAATGGTCCAGGCCTTAGGGTGGGTGTATCTGCAGAAGGGCCTGGCTTTTGTGATTGCCATTGTTCTATGACTCTCATTAAAGTCTATTTGGATTCAGAAGTTCCTGAGTTGTTGCACATTTGTTTGTGAAAGAGTGGACTTGTTTTTCCACTACATAAATTGAAGGCACCACTGACATTTGGAAAGAGACATATTTCTTGGCTGACAGCCCGGGAGGAGTGGAGTTACACAAACGGTGGCCACAACAGAGGTAAGCATATTTGCTTTTAGTTTGTGTAATTCAGACCACTTGATTCTGTGGCGGGACTCCAAGTAAGGTCTCTCTACATTTAACAAACTATGTTTTAGTGCATATGGAATTTTTGAATCCAATACAACATACACATGTTAACATAATGTAAATAATACACTGGGCAAGGTAACGGTTCTTCATGACTTTGCGCTGAGGAATGGCTGCACCGGCGAGTGTGAGTCAATGAGGAGATCTCCATCTGTATGTGTGTGAGTAAGTCTGTGTATGTGTGTGAGAGGAAATGTGCAAGTGTAGGTCTGGGTACCCAAAATTGTGTGTGTGAAAGACAGTTTCTAGAGAGTTTTGTTTATAGTGTGTAAATAGAAAGGGAAAGGAGTCTGTTTGTCTATTAGGAGAGGAAGGAGTTACTGTCTCGTCTTATAAATGAGTGGGGGGATAACATTTGAATTACAGAAAAAGTGGAGATTTTGTTATCCGATCGCCACAAACACATATCCAGTGTCTGCTAATATCACTGTCACTACCATTTAGGTAACAATATTAAGTGCGGTAGAGGCAATATGTTGTAACGCAAACCCAGGAGAAATACTGACGCGGCTTCTATCTAAACAAATACGGGATAAGGGAATTATGTGGGATGAAGTGGCACAACAAAGGATTTGGTCCAGTTGTCCAGGATTAGATGTGCCCATAATCAGAAAAGCAGAGGCCACAGGAAGTAATATGGTTCTAAATTGGTAAATTAAGGACGATGAAATGATCAGAGAAACAACATGCACAAGATTGTTTGTGAAACATAAGTTTTATGATAGAATTGTCCACAAAATATATGCAGGTCTAGATAACACTGCAATACATCTGTTTCTGATATCATCAAAAAGTTGATTTATTTCAGTAATTCCATTCAAAAAGTGAAACTTGTATAATGTATACATTCATTCCACATAGACTGATATATTTCAAGTGTTTATTTCTTTTAATTTTGATGATTATAACTGACAACTAATGAAAACCCCAAATTCAGTATCTCAGAAAATTAGAATATTGTGAATAGGTTCAATATTGA